>JAUUTY010001320.1:0-67812 GCA_030979885.1 Lolium multiflorum
ACATGTGCTATGTTTATCATGTGACATTGTGATAATCTTGTTGTTCAAGGTAGCATATTTGATATTCAAACATTATGTCATATTGCTTAAGGCTATACTCTATTGATTCTTAATTCAAGATTGCTTGGAGTTTTCCCTTTCTTAAGGAGTATAAGGAGGATGTGTTGCATCATCTCTCGTTAGGGTGTAATACTTACCCATATAAATGCTTATCAAGCTTTTATTCAAGTTCCACTAATATTATACCATTATTAGGCTGCTAGTCTCACTACAACTTAAAGAAGGAAGTAGACAAGTGAATCCATGAACCTCGGTCCATTTAAATCACTAGAAACACTTGCCACCACATTACCTTGCTTTATATTTTCTCATATTATTTAATCTGAAAAAATATTATCCTTACACAAACAAAAAACCCAAATAACCTTAGCCTTTACTTGTTTTATTTAGTTTGTAAGATGTTTACATTACTTTTCTTTTATCTCTTACTTGTATTTCCCTGTTAGTAATGCAAAACCTTGTGTTTGACAACCACACGAGTAGAGTTGGGGACACAGAGGCGAGAACTGTTTTGCAGGTTGCTTTGAGAGAAAAAGTTAGTTTCTAAGCCAATTCTCAGAGTTAGATTAAACACTCGAGTCGTCATAACAATAAGGAAAATCACACGCTTGCTACAACACTCTCCGCTTGGGTCTGGCAATTGGTGCACACAGTTGTGCCACCAGTCACATGCTTAAAGTGGTTCATTCTATTTGGCATTATGTTTTACTATCATGGGTGGATGAGAGAGAAACATTGAGAATGGTTAAAACATTCCCTGAAAATAGTTTGATGAAGTATTTGAGTCATTCTAGTCTCATCCGAATAATTTGGGTACACTAGGTAAATACGAGACTTAATATAAGTGAGAGGAACTTTCGTAAGTGTTATGGACTTATTGGAATTGTTCCAAAATGGCAAAATAGTTTTGGGAATTTATCATAATTCTTAGTGAAATTTATGAGAAAGAAATATAGGGCTCTAGGCTTTATGTGAAGTGTTGGAGAGATATCGAAGCTCGAAGGAGTGAACTGACCTCTGGGCTGGCTTCATGGGTCCCTATTGGGCAACGGGTGGCTCCCAAGTCCCCTGGAGGGTTTCCCGAGGTAACTAATGTGGGGGCTCCCTAGGGTGGTGGGTAGTCGACTGGGTTCCTGCTTGGCTGCCAGGTGGGGTGGTAGAGAGGGCCTCAAAGCGATAAATTTTTGAGACTGCTACGGAATGACCCAAATGTGGCGAGATGGTCCCTTACATCACAGTCATCGAAAATTTGTGAGGATGACAACTTTGTTTTGAATTTATCAAAGGTATAAGAGGATGTGTTGCATCATCTCTACGTTAGGACGTGTAATGCCCATATAAATGCTTATCAAACACATATTGAAGTTCCACCAATATTTATCTTTGATGAATTGTTTGTGTCCACTACAACTTAAAAGAAAGGAAGTAGACAAGTGAAGAATCCATGAACCTCAGATTATTTAAATCACACCTAGAAACACCCTTTTACCACACATTACCTTGCTTTATATTTTCTATTATTTAATCTGAAAAAAAATATTATCATACACACACAAAACCCAAATACCCTTAGCCTTTACTTGTTTTTATTTAGTTTGTAAGATGTTTACATTACTTTTCTTTTATCTCTTACTTGTATTTCCATATTAGTGATACGAAACCTTGTGTTTTGACAACCACACAGTAGGGAGTTTGAGAGCGATCGTCCAAAACGTATCTACTTTCCCGAACACTTTGTGTTTTGCCTCTAATTTGTGTATTTTGGATACAACTAACACGGACTAACGCTGTTTTAAGCAGAGCTCTAGTGTCTCGTTTTTGTGCAGAAATCCAACTTTGGGAAAATCCTCAGAATTTCTTCAGATGGCCCTATTTGCAAAATATTGGCCAGACCAGAAGGGCAAAGGGGTGGAGGCCGAGGGCCCACACCACTATGGCGCGGCGCGGCGGGGGGGCCCGCACGGCCCTGGTGTGGCCCCTCGGCAGCCTCAGCCTTGCCAGTTCCTGCCTTTGGTTTCGACCTGAAAACGCACGGGGAGAATCGCCAGAAACCCTCCGGAGAGCCGCCACATCGCGAAACTCCGTCACGGGAGCCAGAAGTCTCCGTTCTGGCACTCCGCCGGGACGGGGAATTGGAGGAGATCTTCACCGCCATCACCGCCAACGCCTCTCCATCGACCAGCCATGTTTCCCCCATCCATGTGTGAGTAATTCCCCCGCTGTAGGCTGAAGGGGATGGTAGGGATTGGATGAGATTGGTCATGTAATAGTCATAAGATTGTTAGGGCATAGTGCCTAGTATCCGTAGATGTCACTTTTATGATATTGTTGCAACTTGTTATGCTTAATGCTTGTCACTAGGGCCCGAGTGCCATGATCTCAGATATGAACATATTATTGATTCATGAAGATATTCGTTGTTTATGATCTTACGCAGAGTTGTATCACACGTATCGGCATTTGTCCAGGAACCAATGGCCCAGAGTAATGAGAATCGGATAGCAGGAGGGGATGGTAGTGATGTGAGGATCACATGTGTTCACGGGTGTTAATGCTTTAACTCATTCTCTATTAAAGATGCCTTCAATAATAGGTAGTTTCCCTAGGCCGGCTGCCACCCAAATGCAGTGAGACGAGGAAGATGTTGTGCAAGTTTCTCATTGCGAGCACGTACGACTAAATATGGAACACATGCCTATTGATTGATTAGTACTTGGATACCGTTTTATTATTATCTGCAAATGCACATGCTTTGATTGTTACATGAGTTTCTCTCATCCATGCAACGCCCGTTAAATCCGTCCTGTGCCTACGATGTTTTAATCCTCTTGTTTACTATAATCCTCTTACTTTGTCTTTGTTTCTTATCTTTTATTATTCTTTCTTCTCTGTATATAAGCGTACTCTTTGATAACTCTTGAAACAAATGTTTCAGGTGGTGATTAGTGCTCAACATTAGAGATTTACAAAGTATTCTGTCCCACCATGTAGAATCAATAAATTGGGTAATGCCTTTGCTGAGAAGCTGTTGATCCCTGTACTTGTGGTTGTGGGACCTAGTGAAACTATTTTGGAGTTTTATAGAGAGGAAGAAAAAATTCATTTCAACTAGTTTCTCCCAGGAGTTTAGATGTCATGCTAAAGGTGATACATGCTTGTAAAATCAACACTACCAACTTATCTCACTTGAAATTCTAGCAGTTATTTTACAGTTGTGCCACAGTCACACTCACTTAAAGTGGTTCATTCTGTTGTGATATGTTTTATATCGTAGGTGGATGAGAGAGGAAACATTCAGAATAATTCACGTGACTACCGAAATAGTTTTGATGAAGTATTTGAGTCATTCTAGTGTCATGAAATAATTTGAGTACATAAAATTGATACGAGACTTAATATAAGTGAGAGGAACTTTCGTAAGTGCTGGACTTATTGGAATTGTTCCAGTAACCAAAAAAACTGGGAATTTATCATAATTCTTCCGTGAAATTTATGAGGAGAAAATATAGGCTCTAAGAGCTTTATGTGAAGTGTTGGAGAAAGTGTCCGAAGCTCGAAGGTGGGCAAGCCTCTGGGCTGGCTCATGCTGGGTCCCTGTTGGGCTCATGTAGGTGGCCTCCCAAGTCCCCTGGAAGGTTTCCACAAAGATGGCTAATGTGGGGGCTCCCTAGGGTGGTGGGTGGAGTGGAAGCTAGAGTTCCTCCCTTGAGGCGGCTGAGGTCGGTGGTAGAGGGCCTCAAAACGATAAGTTTGCACAGGACTTCTTTCGGGGAACCAATCCAAAATGTGGCAGATGGGTCACCATCTACCACGGTCATCGAGAAAATTTGTGGCGGATGACAGCACTGTGAGGTGAAGACGCTGCATTTGATGTGCGTGCATCGGAAACAGGAGTTATTTTACTAGTTGTGGATCTGAACCTTAAGATCTTGAGATTGAATCCTTGAAGCCAATGACTCAAGCAGAGAGGATTCGATTGGGAGTTAAAGGACATCGTAGAGTTAACCTTGTGTGCTAGGGAGATAAGCTGGTGTAATTTACCATTTCATTGTCTAATCAATGTATAGTTCTTTGTTTAACAGGGTTTGACTACTTGTCATCGAATGAGATACAGGTGGGATCAGCATGTGAAAATTTTGCAGTTCTTGTATAAAGGTTCACTTATAAGAACATCTTGTTGTGAGTTTTCATCTAGAGGTGTACATGCGTGATAAGTTTGTCTTTAGTGGATCCACGTTTGTCTGTGGTGACAAAATTACAACTAAAAGATTCAGTTTCTAGGAGAATTGGCTAAGCGCGGATCACTATGTTTAGACATGGATGAGTGATCAGGATTTCCATGTCATATCATTCATCACGAGAGAAGAGGCAATGATAATCTACATAGAAGAAACATGCAGGTGGAATTCAGGGAGTTTGTTGACACATAGAAATTGAGAGATCTACATAGACGTATGAACGTGAGTTCACTCGGAGTAATGAGTGTCATATACCTACGATGGTGGAAATAGTGCTAGAGTCCATTGATTGGGAGCGCATTTTCTTGCAAGTGCTCTCCCCTTTAGTCTCGAATCACACACATGCACTTTTAGATCAAGGAAATCAAAATACCAAACCTTTCAAGTTTGATTGTTTGGATAAAAATAAAGGTTTTAAGATGCGATAAAGGAGGGATGGAGATGAATCAGAATATTGTGTACCCACGTTTTAACCCGTTTGGATTCACCATTGAGATAAAACATATCATATCTTAGGTTCAGGAGATAGAAGGTGAATATTAACGTTAGCTTCAAATTGCTATAAATATGCTTATCCCTTTTTTGATTGATACGGCAGGAGGTTGGAGTACTATCACATGAGGAGATGTCTTCGTAGGACTCTCGAACACAATGTTAGGGGTTATCTTCATTAGAGAGGACAATGGCTCGACAATGATCATCTGCATTCGTGGCTTAAGGATGGAGATGGAAAATCTAGGCTCTTCCATGCGGTTTTCAACGGTCCTCGCATAAGGAACATCATCCCGAAAATCAAGCATCAAGGAGAGCTCATTACATATCAATCTAGGCGGGAGAAGTGTTTCTCGGCACCTACAACAATATGCTATGAAAGGATGCAAAACACGGATCATTTTACGAACCTCAAGGACCTCGGGCTTGCGAACAAATGAGTTGCATGATCTTGGTGCACCTTTGGATCGCGATAGCCTTGCATCTTGCAAACACACGAGTGCCCGGTAGACGGAGTTCACAGAGTCAAATCCACTTGCGCTCATGGCTTGAACCAAGGAGGAGTGATGTCACCGCAATTTTTACATGCTTGCGATCGTCTTCACGTTGCTTGCTTGCGGAGACGCGGAGGAAGGGCTGAAGTATTGCCGATTAATGGCCACATTACAGTGCAACGGTTGTTAGTATATGGATATGTTATCGTGCGGTTTATGAAGGTGGCCGGTTAATGACATGGTCATTGTGAAGAACTTTTGGAGTTATTTGGAGGTGTCTCGAGCTCAAGGTGAACTACGGGAAGACATCTGCAACGTTGATCCTAAAAGGGGGTCATGATAGAGAGCCGATTTTCAATGTCCTTTAGTTTCCCAATCACTAACTTTTATCAAATAATTGGAATTGCAGCTAACGGTACGGCTTTGACCGAGCACGATGGAGAGAGTGTGACAAGGCGGTTCAAATCATTCTATCTTGAGACAAGTCGATTGCTAGGGCATGGCGCTTGGTACTTGTAAAGGAGGTGATGCTAGCTAGATTGGTGCTCCATCTTCTTGTCATTGTTTTTTGAAAGAGGTGGACAAAAGCTTAAGAGGGAGTATTCTAGGCTGTGAAAGATAGGACAAATAGTGACCAATGCCTGTTTCATGGAATCAAACCTACAAGCCCTTGGTGTTTAATGGTCTTTGAGTGAAAAACTTGCGCATCTAAGGTTTGGCCCTCATGTGTGTTGGGAGTGCCTTCGGGCTTGATGTGAGCAAAGCAGCGAGGGGGTTGCCAATGGTGAAGGAGACTGGAGCCCTGAGTAGTTTTGACTGTTTAGTGCATCAAGGCGGGGAAAGGTAAGATCATGCTTTTTGGTGCGATGGATGGATTCAAGGAAGACCGGCCTTAGACATTGCACCTATTATCTCATGTATATGCACACGAGAATCAAGAACACTTCATTTGCCAAAAGCCTGGTATGAAAACCATTGGATCAATGACACTACGACAACATGACAACCTAGGTGCAAAAGGGGAATGCACTGCCTTTGTGTGTGGCAGTTCATAGCATGGAGAGGAGATGACAATTGCCAATATTTCGGTTGGTCATGGTGTGGCATAGTTTACTGAAGCCAAGTCCGGTTACAACATGCTAACACATGGGAGCATCAAGTTCTCGGCTTGATAAGGCCATTTGGAGGAGAGTGAATAGATAGAACATGGGTGCATGTGAACCCACTTTTTGAAAAGTTCCGTTTGTGATGTCAAAACATGTTTTAAAAATCGAAACACAAAATGATTTCCCAGATGATCTCAAATATGTGTCCTGGACATGAGTTTCGTGATGAAAAAACCTTTTATTTTGTCTCGGCAAAAAAGTGAAATTTTGCAGGGCTATATAGCAGTATATATGTGACGTATTTTGTCTTTTTTAGATTCTGAAATAAAAAAGTGGTTTCTCCGTGAAAACTTTACGCACACATGGAACATGCGTACGTACCCGGTTATTTTTATTTCAGAATTTTTTAATATTTGGAAAATGCATTTCCAGCACAGGTTCACATCTTCAATTTAAGCAGTTTCCCATTTGAAGGCCGAAGCAACTATAAAGAGCAAGCTATTCATGTAGCTAGCTCACAATTATAGGATTTAGGCCTCGGATAGAAGATTGAGGCAGGTCTGCACGCATAGTCGTGGCTGCGCTTTGTGTGTCTTCAGGAGGAGCACATGGCCGAGACATCTTGGTACAATTCATTTTTGCGCGCGGGAGAAGAGGTTTGGTGCCGAGTGTGGGCAAACATTGCAGATGCACGGACTACATGGTGCCGGAGATCAATGACATCGTGGACGGATGGTCGGGGAGCATAGCCGAGAAGCGCTTCACAAGCATGATAGAAATTGGTTTGATGGCCTTATCTTCACTATCGGCTACGCCCTTTGAAAAAAAAAAAATGCAGAGATTTTCAGAAATAAGGAGCAAGCCGCACTCGTTGGTTACCATGACAACATGCATCGTCGGAGAGTTCATCCTAATGGAAACGAGATGTGGATGGAGAAAGAGAAATTGAAAGACGATGCACTTAAGAGTGTAGTCTTTTCTTTATAGCCGAGTTTCTTAAACCACGTGTTGCACTAAAATTGTCAATTCTTGTAAATATATAACTAACTCTACCTCCAATAAATTAAGGTTCGCGTTCTTTAGAAAGAAAATGCACACATGGAGTTGAAGATGAAGGAACTATAGTTGTAATTTTCGTTTTTATTGAGAGCTGGCACCAATAACATTCAGTGTTTTAACTGTCTTGAGTGTTCTATTCGGAAAAGAAAAATTCATGCTTTTTAAATTGCACACGCAGCAAACTACACAATTTCACAGCCGTGTTTTAAATTTTCGTGAGATTCAATATTCACACGTGTTTTGGAAATCCGGATAAACAAAGGAGGAGGAGGCCCGGTTGGCAAAACGAGGCAAAGAGCACGTGAGCCCATCTGCCCAGTGACCCTGCAGGCCGGGACCTACCAACAACACAACGCCAATTGGACCTGGGCCTCACCCAAACCGTCCATCTCTCGACCACCCAAATCTCCACCGTCGAGAAAGGCCCAAGCCCACACGGCCATCATAAGTACCCGGATACCACCGCCGCCGATACCTCTCCATCTCCGTCCCCGTCTCCGTCTCCGTCTCGTCGCCGGGCTAGGGTTCTCCCAGCGACGACGCCGCCGCCGACTTCGCCGCCGCCGCCGGCTTCTCCCCAGGGTAAGTGAACAATGCCGCACCCTCTCCGCCGTGCGATTCTCCGTCCGTTTCCTCCGCCGCTCGGTTCCTGCCTAATCTACTCAGGTCTTTGTTGGGCTGCCGCTCGCGCGCGTTCGCCTTGCGTCCTTGCCCCACGGATTCCGCGTGGTGTTCTCCGTTCCGCGCGGCCGTGACGGGAATTCGCGTGTCTTGGCTTGACTTTGTTCGCGGGCTGCGCGTTTTTCCATTTCTGCAGTTTTCTTGGGTCTGCCGTGATGTGCATGGTGGAAACGACGAAAGAGTTGTTCTTTGTCAGGAGTTTGCGTAGATGGACCCTTCCACCTTAGCATTTGGTGGCTTTTGGTAGGTTTGCGGAAGGAATTCGCGCTAGGGTTTAGGGTAGTACGGATTTCGGACTTTTCGATTGGTGGTTCTCGCAGTCACCCCAAACGAAAAGTTGGACAATTCTTCTCGTGGTACGCGAGAAAAAGTCCGTCATTTGATTGATATACTGTTGCGAGGCATGATATGATCTTAAATAGCAGTTAATTTTGTATTGTTATAAAATTAAATCTGATCCACTGTATATACAGGGCATAGCTTTGCTTTTTCGATGCAATTCCACTGCCTCCTGTACAGAAATTCCATAGAATCGTCTTCATAACTGAATAGATAGCCTAATGTACATGAATAATGGTGATGCGACAGGTAACGAAAAATTAGGTGCGTGCATGTTCATATATGTCTCTATCGATCTGTATTTTCGCCCCTGAAAGTGTGCTCAATCTTCTTTCTGTTCAATGCGAGAGTTTTTTGGCATCAGAGTTAATATGCTGTTGGAAAACATGAAACCGCATTTTGTAATGAAATTGTTCTGGTATTGACTAGTGTATCTGCCTCCGGTACATGGAATAGTTCGTTTGAATGTGAATCTACTGCTGCTTGTATGCAAAATTTTGCAGTACATCCCTGTACTGGAGTAACTTTGTGTTATCTGGTGTGTTCCATTCCCTCCAGATATATATGTAATAGTTCATTATGCGATTACCCTGCCATTTAGCGGAAATTTTATTGAAGTGTCTTGGATGTTATTCTCTGAATATATTGACCAATGTGTATAGGTGCATTTGCATGCTTACATAACATGTTATACAATTTTCTTGGTGCATGCCTTGATCGCTTAATTTTGTATTACAGTCCAAGATGGCTACGGTGATGATCGTTATGGTCAGCCCTACGATGATACGCTACGATCACCTACGATATTTCCGTTGATCGCTATGCTGACGTTCACGGTGGGTATGATCACTACGGTGGTAACACAAAAATTGTATGTGGGCCATCTTTCTAAGCACACCGGACCCAGGATGTTGAGCTCCTTTCGGCAAGTATAGAGTGAGAAATTGGATATGAACTTTATCCTTTAGTGCACCTGTTGATTTAACATGTTTTCTTGTGTACCCTGGAAAATATTTACTTGCTGAACCTAGCTTGCTTAAATTTATGCCGCCTTAATCTCTATGTGTGTATATGTCTGATAATAGAATATGAAAGAACCAGTTCTATCAATACATTGCTAGAGTTTGCCATATGGAAGGTATGCGTAGCTACATCAATGTTCTGTGTGATTATTTCTGTTCTTTCGAACATGATTTTACTTCCTTGTGATGATTGTTTTTAGGAGAAGGGAGTTTCTGGACTGGTGCAACAGCACCAAAGCCAGTTTCTGTCAAATGCTGACATGTATAGAGATCTGAGTAAATTATGAGGCCCAAATACATTTAGGATTAGTTAAAAGTCTGAAATACTTGAACAAGGCCTAGTAGCCTTGGCCTGGCACAACTTGTACTGAATCTTTATGATCTGCAAAGAGCAAAAGTACTACAGTAATGCATTGCTCGATATAAATAGACAGACATGAAGAATTAGATTTAATATAATTTTTGGTAGCAATGTTATGTTTTTCGATAAAAAATAAAATTTACAGAAAAAGGGTTCATCCATTTATATATGAAATATCAAAATTCTTATTTATACCGAATATTGTTTTAAATACCTGAACAATGTTTCATTGTTGGTTTAACAAAATATTAAAATCTTTTGCATATGATTTTTAATCTTTAGAAGCAGTATTTGGAAATTGTGGGAATATTTGTTTGATATAGATGATAGAAGATATTTCAAGAAAAAAAAATTCCCATCCGAAAGAATTTTACATATATGTCGTCCAGTTTCATATATACCGTGCTACAACTTTGATGGCTATATGTGGAACAAAGAAGGTATATGATGGTTACTACAGCCTATGCCCATTCAAAAGGAGTGTTAGCAGATTCCACTCACACCCCTAACTGAGTACATGCCCTAAAATCAATCAGCTGGCAGCTGTCCTTTGGTGCAGCTGGTCTAAATTAAACAAGAGCATGCCGATATTTACTGTTTATTGACTAAACCTGTGGTAGAACTAGCAATTTGAAATGCCCATTTTGCAAGTTTCTATAATTTATTTCTTATGCTCCCTCTAAAGGAACACGAAGAGTTGTGTCATGAATGCATATTCTCGTGTCATGATGTCAAGCTTGTAAGGTGTTGCCAACCTGCCATCACATGGTGACAAACCTTTAGAGTTTTGACTTAGGATAATCTTGTTAAGAGGCATGAGGGGCTATTAACCAACCTGCGGTGTCCATGGTGGGGAAGGGAGTGCCTTTGGTGGAATTTGGTGTCTGTTGCTTCCAAAGTTCACAGAAGATTTTAAACTTCTTTTGAAAAAATCTGTTGTCTATTTTAAGAGTAGATGTTTAGTTTGATGACAAGTGGTGACTGGTGATGCATTTTTGTTACTTGCATTTTTCTCAACCATTTTCAGAGTGCGATATGTGGACCTGAAGTATGATTATGGCTTTGTTGTAGGTATAACTTACCTCTGGTTTCCATGTTCTTTCCCTGGATTGTCAGGCTAATTGTCTACTTCATTAGATAGTTCATACTAAGCCCGCCCTATTGTTTGTTTTTGTTGGATCTTGTTGCAGGAGTTCAGCGATCCCCAAGATGCAGATGATGCCAGGTATGGAAGCTTGATGGCCGAGAGATTGATAGGGTGTATCATTGTTGAGTTTACCAAAAGGGTAAACTCTTACTGTTTATCAATGTTCTTTACTACTGTACCATTGCCCAAATGCTATTTACCCATGTTCCTGCTCCATCACTATAGATTCTTTCAGTACAGGCTAGGATGTGCTATTTCCTTGTGGTTCCACCTTTGCTGTATGTTTTGCTGTTGCTGTCTTTCCAACTTCAGTTGACAAGCTTGCGTTGATTTTCTAGACCCCGCGTGGTCCGGAGTTCCCGTGAATACACGGGCAGAGGGACCCCTCCTGGGTCCTGTGCTGCTTTAACTGCGGGATTGAGGGCACTGGGCTCGTGACTGTAATGCTGGCGACTGGAAAAACAAGTGCTACCGCTGTGGAGAAAAAGGGTCATATAGAAAGAGACTGCAAGAACAGTCTAGGAATCTCAAGTAACTCCTTGCGTCCTTTAGTGAGCTTCCTTGTGATGTCACCTTTATTAGTGCACATTTAATTTGTAGTTTTTGCAAATACAGAAGGGAAGAAGCTACTCACGTTCCCCATCACCTCACCGTGAAAGGAGCCGAAGCAGGAGTTACAGCAGGGGCCGTAAGAGTTACAGGTATAGTATGATGAGTGTCACACATTGATTTGAACTTTGTTACCATGATAACTTTGGGGTGCCTGCAATTTTCGCAATGCTTAATTATGTTTAGTTATGTCAAGGACGAATGTCTTGTACACTAATCTATCTTGTTAGCATTATGACTGGATGTATGAAATACTATTATGAGGATTGTCCTGCTAGAGATTTGGTTAATTGCAACGGGTTTACCTTTCAGCCAGAAGTAGTTGTACACCTCAGGTAGTCTGATCTATTGATGCCTTATGTTGTTGATGTAATGATACGTGATTAGTGAAGTATAGCAAACAAGTTTCTGTTTATGCGTAGCTGGATGTTGTCAGTCCTTTGTTGTTTGAGTCCCCATAATTTGATGGATGTTACTGGCATGTATAGAAATTAATTGAAAGCTGCTTTTCTAATATAACATGTACAAGTCATGGTTTTCATTCCTCCATGTTGAGTTGCTTTCTAATATACTATTATATTACTAATCAGCTTTGTGGTTTTCTTATCAACAGTCGTTCACCTTCTCAAGGAGGAATGGCCGTGAGAAATGGTTTCTCCAGGGAGGGACGGCCGCGGTGTTGGTCGTCAGGAAAGGCGGCCAAGAAGCTCCAGCTACAGCCCTAGGAGGTGCACTCACCTTCGGGTAACAACCGCAACCGCAGCCCAGTACCAAATGGCAAGAGCCACCCACCAGGGAGCAAGCTGAAGCAAATGGTTCATATCACAGTCCAGGAGAGGAAACAGCCAGAGTCAGCCCGCGACAATCACCCAACCACCAATGGCGGAACCCAACCCCTAGCCATGATGGCAAATGCTGCACTCACCCTGAACTTGAAATATTGTTGCTGTGTCTCTTTACCACACCCAGCACTGGAGCAAACTCTCCTGAATGTTGTTAGACATGTCGGGGCATGAAACTTCATGTTTGCAGAATTTTGTTGCGCCTTATGCCGACTTATGTGTTTGCCAGACAATGTTTATGTGACAGTAACAATGTTATCTAGACTCAACTATCTTTCATGATTTTTCTTTTTGTGTTCTGGTTTTTACTGGTCGTCACTCATTCAGGAATCAGGATCTATGGTGAAAAATTGTGCTTAAGGCAGCTCATTTAAACGCGTTGAATGACATATTGAAGGGGAAAAAAGAATAGCAACTTCTAACAGCTTTGCCAATTAGTTCAAAAAGGAAGCAATGGAATTCAGAACTTGTACAGTTGTTCATCAGGTAACAAACAATACATGTAACATCTCTTTTCTCTAGCTCAATATGCTTTTATCAACTTCGTCAACTGTCAAAAAGGAAAGGAAAAACAATTCAGCCCAGTTCGCTTCCTTCAGTGTTGATCAGCTGCGAGAAGGCATCGTTTGTCGACATCTGAGAGTAATCGATGTTGATGTGGCTTTCGTCCGCGGTGCCGATCTCAGGGCGCCCACCCTCCTGGCGTCCGTAGGGCTCAGATATCCTGGTTCATGCTGTACCGATATTGGAGATGTCAGGGCCGGCCTCCTGCAGCTGAAGCACAAACTCCGGGTTCCACAGGACATCTCCCATACTTTTCGGGCGGTCCATGGCCTCTGCCAGGCATTTCTCCACCGTCTGCCGTACTTTCCTCAAGCGACTTTTCGGGCCTGATCGTCGGCGATCCGCTGGTCCGATCTGGCCGAGCTCCCTCCCCTCTTCTGCACTTGGTAGCCCATTCTGCGAGGTTGATCTGTCTCTTGGAAGCGATGGGTGGTGACGGCCTTGCGCAGATCACCTCCAGCAGAACCACGCCGAAGGAGTACATCCGACTTGTCGGTCAGCTTCTACCCTCCGGTAGTACTCGGGGTCAAAGGTACCAAAACTCCCTTCACGCCCGTGCTCCTGCTCATCTGGTGCAGTTCAGGCCCCATCTTGACAGACAGAAATCAGAGACCTTGGCCATGGGGTTCTCGTCGAGGAGGAGGATGTTGGCCGAGCTTGACGTCGCGGTGGATGATCGACTTGTGGCTCGGTGTGCAGGTAGTGTAGCCCCCGTGCAGCCCCAATGCAGATCTCCACCCTCTTCTTCCAGCTGGAGAGAAGGCATGTCGCTGCCGTACAGGTGGCCCTTCAGGTGCCCTTCTCCATGTACTCATACACCAGGATCATCTCGCTCTGCTCGTCGCAGTACCCGATGATGACACCAGGTGACGGTGCCGCAGCCCCGACAGCAGCTCGATCTCCGTCTGGAACTCCTTGATCCCTTGGTGGGACTTGTGGTTGCCGCTTACGCGACTTTGGTGCTGTCCTGCAGAACTGCCCTGTATACCTTCCAAAGCCGCCGACTCCGATGACCATCTGCTCCATCAAAGTTACTTGTTGCTGCACTTGCAGCAAGGCAAACGATTAGTAGCTTTCACGTCCACTGTTAGTCCCAGATGTAAGAGTGGTCCGAGCTGGTTGTCCGGGTGCCTACCTTTGAGGAAACTAAGACCGTTGAGGGTTGGTGGTGACCAAACACTTGAAGGTCGACTTGTCGGTGGCCGTGGCTTCTTCTTCGTGTTCCTCTTTCTTCTCAGGACACAGCAGAGTATAGCAACAACTATAGCAGCACCAACACATCCCAAGGACAGTGCCCAGCCTGATAGGCAATTTGCTCTTTGGCGTTGTTGGCTTCTAACCTCAACAGTTCCAGTGCTGATGTTCATCTTCATGATCTCCAGCCCGTTCAAGATGGCATCTTGCGTCACATTGGAAGCTGGAAGGCCCAACGCTGACACTTAGCTTACCCCGAGAAGGATCACTTGATTTCAAGACAAAATCCGTGTAGTACGGCACAGCCAAGGCACCAAAGCCTTTATCAGAGATCAAGATCTGGGTCGCTGACCAGCCGTCCACATAGATGCTCAGTAGAGGGAATACGTTGCCTTGCTCACTATGTCATAGAAGTGGAACCTGACCAGATGGCTCGAACCGACGCATCGACATGGTGCCATGTCCATGTTGGATGCAGAGCTGCTTCTATTCTGCACAACCAACTGCCTTGCCGGGTGTTGTGCACCCGCTGTCAGTGCATCCTCCTGCGGTGGCTGTTCCTTTCGGTAATTCAGCAGCTTCTTGGGAAGTAACCAGCTGAGTGGCTGTGGAGTTGAGAAAAAGTCTGGTCAGTATCCCAAGAACGCCAGAGAGTGTCATTGTCAGCAGTCACCTTGCCCCACCCACATTAATCCTGTGGAACGTCTGAAATGGCTCGCTGCGAGCCCAGATACTGGCCTGAAGGTTCCACGGTCTCGCCGAATCACTATCAGATCATCAGGAACAGATATGACCTCAATGGCGTTGGCCAGAAGAGCATTGCTCCCCAGTGGCACAAATGTGAGGATCGGCATGTCTTCAGTAATATCAGCAGAGTATTCCTGATGGTGGCGAGTTACCGCTCGAGGAGGAGTGAAGTTGTCGAGCAGGACGGGTATCCTGCGTCGACACCAGACTTGGCCGCAGCGAGATCGTAGCTCTGGTATCTGAAACCGAAGAAGTGTGGCCTGACAAAATACCGGCCACGGCTCTCCTCATCCCTGAAGGAGTAGGACGACGGCACGCTGAATATCCTTGCAGTCCTGATACAGTGTGGCGCTGTCTGAACCCGGGGTCCAGCCGCTTGCGGCGATGCTCTCTTGGATGTCAGTATTGTTTAGGCCGGGTGTCGGCCACAAAGACTCTCTGGCCGACGGTGGCGTCGGAAGTGGAACCACAGTTGATGAGGTAGTTGTCGGCAGGGGTGAATTCAGCATTGCAGGTAGTACCAAGGAGAAGAACCCAGATGATGCTCCCAAGAAGGGCCAGAGCCATCTTTGGGTCAGTAGTAGTGCCACCACTTGATGAATCCAAATGGGAATTAGGGCTACAAGGATAGAGCACGCATGGATTGCACAGAAAGATTCAGCTAGCAAAGCAAGTGGTAGGAAAGGGAGCTACAACAGTCGGAGAGACTGGTACATATGATGAAATTCTTCCAGAGGCACAGGCGTGCAATCAATCAACACTGAGGCCATTTCAGGAATTTGGGGGACAGCATATCTGAGCTGCAAGGAACTCGATTTTCTGTGTCGCCGGCAGGGCAGGAGGAAACACTGCAAGATACTAGGAACAGAAACCTTCCTTATCAGGCAAGGAAGGAATGACCAAACGAAGAACACGTCACCGTCACCAAGACTCAAGAGCTGGATCTGCAGGATAGTTCCACAAGACACGAGTCAGCATCGACCTTTCTTCTCCGACATGCATGCAGGAATCCAGAACAAAATCCGTCGAGCAAAATGAATCAAAACCAGCAATTCCCCAACCGAGAGGTCCGAGACGAGGGGGGTTTGCAGCCTACGGCTTTGCGTGGATTCTCCCCTCTGCTCAAATCAATAACCTCAGCAGATTACACGGAAAATTGAACCGGGCGGCCGGGGAAGGCCGGAGAGCAAGAAACAGAGCCTCCACCTCTCTGTGCAGAAGCCAAGAACAAGACGGAGAAGCAAACAAAAGGCACCTGCAGCCCTTTTGAGCGAAGCTGCCAAACTAAAATCGGATGCTTGGCTGGGCACGCGGTGATCCCGAGATGAGACCTGGAGTCCTGGAGTGACGCTGATGGCTCGAGGTTGGCGAGAATTTCAGCTGAAAGACGGTCTGGGGGGAGCAGGTCTAGTGAGAACGGCGGCAGGCTTGGAAGTTTTCTGAGCTAGGAGCGGGTCGTGAAACTATAGCTGGGCCCGCAATGCAGAGACAGGCAGAGTTGGTGAGAAGATGCATTGAAGAGGTAGGATGAGTGGGTGAGCTGGGTAGGCCACAGACTTGTCAGCTGAGTGAAGGTTTTGCTCTGCTCTGCTCCAAATGGCAGCCAGGCTCCAAAACACGGTTTGCTTTTTAAAGGCACGGCCTTAATAAAACACATTATTTCAGCGGATTGATGCAAGCCTTGCTCAGCAAAATATATGAATCCATATCTTTTACTTTATTTTATATTATTCACGTAGTTCATCTCTACTATGCTATTTGTTACTATAAATACAAGTGATGTTGATTGTTAAAAAAAATAGCTCGTTGCTCTCTTTCCTTTCTCCTTTCGCTTTTTATGAAAATAGCTGCTTTGGTCTACTCAAGAGTAAATCAAGTGCGCACGGCTTTCATAAAAATGATTAAAAATTGTTGAGAGAAAAGGAACACACAAATGGAGCATGCAAAAGGAAGAGCCGGCCATGACACGTGTATTAATTGAAACTGAGAAGTTGGAGACTGATATATACAGCTGAAAACAGCAAAGGTGGTGTGGATGAGATCAAACGTAGGGAGCAAACGCGTCGATGTCATCGAAGTTGGCAGAGGAGATAAGCATATGAGCTATGAATTCAGATGAGCTATGGCATGTTGACGAATTGTGGGCATATCACGTATGCGACTATGAGTGTGAGGAGGATTTACGCAAATAAAGTGGGTGGGGCCGGAGGAAAACGGATAATTTCTTTAGGCATTGCTATAATACATTGATAAAAAAAAACAATATCTTTGACATACGGGGAGAGAAGGAGCCGATCCACAAAAAAACTAGGGTTTCATTACGCGATTTTTCGTAGCTCCAATTGGCCTAAATTTTCTCTTTGAATTTTTACAACTTTAAAATACAGCAATAACCCCGAACATAGGAACAACGAAGGGTAGATTTAGAAATGGGATGTGCATTTCATCGCAAAACGGGGGAAATTTTCGCGCCTTATTGCAACTAAACCTAAGAGGGATCGAGGTTCTCTCTCATTTTGCACTTAGGGTTAGGCAATGTGAGTTAGGGAAATTTCGACATGATCTCTTTTGTATCTTGTTGATTTGGGAATTGATTTCATTTGACAAGTATTAATACATTTTAACGCGATAGCATTGAACAATATAAAAGGAATGCATAATTTAAACACAACTTATGAATTCAAACAACTTTGAATTTCAAAGTGAATCATAAATACAATGTTTATTCCAGAATATAAATATTACATAAATCAAAAGCTCATAAACAAAAACTTGGGCTTTATTGATATCACAACACAAATTACATTGTCTTTACAAAATTCTTGATACAAGAATTGATGAATAATAAACAGAAATAAAAATGAAGATTACAATATTATTCCTAAACTAAAATCTAGACTATATGACTTGAAGTATTTCTTCATGGCCATGTCCATCTTCAAAAACCTGCAAAGTAAAACACCAACACTAGCCAGAATGTTAGTGTTAGTCAAATAATTCAGTTTGGACAGAACCAAGTGTCATGCACACTTGTGCTGGTCCAAAACCATGGACAGCACAAGATAAGGGCAGCAGCAGACCAAACCTGAGCACACACGAGGGGCTCAAGTTTCAGCATATGAGAGCACACAGCTCAAGTGTGCTGGGCAGTAACAGCAAGGCCATGCATCAGCTTAGTCACCAAAGCAAGCCAGGCTTGTGTGTCAATGCAAGGATAGAAGCAGGGTTCATATAAAAGGGGCACAAACCCTAGAAATCATAACCAGTCGACCAGATAAAGATTCACCAGGTAAGGGTGAAGCAAGAACAAGCTCAGTTCATCCAGTTCTTGAGCAAGAACAGAACCAACACATACACACCCACTCAACCACCAGAAATCATGGTGACCTGAGAAGATCATCCAAGACCTGGAGGTGAAGGGCTGTGACACAAACCCAAGTCTGCATCAACAAAACATTTCTTTCTAGGAGCTGGAACAAGGTATACCTAGTTCCTGGAAAAGATCCCATGGATCTAATCCATCATATGCATGAAATAAGCATGGGATGAGCAGATGCTCATATGGGTAGATCATCACTTGGTTTTCACCAAGGATTACTGCCAGCCAAAAGCCACTAAAATAGAAAGCATCTAGGTACAGATCTTATACACAGAAACTAGCACATATGCACAGATGCACACATTTGATGCATAGATAGCACCAGTAGATGGCAAGAATTAGCAGCCAAGACTATACAATAAATCCTAAGCATACAACCATCAGAAACCTAGATTTCTTCACAGGCAAGTATATTGGCATTCATAGTTACTATGATCCCCAAATATACAAGCAAAGATGAGTAGCCAACAAGATCCAACCAACCATGTGAGCAACCAGTCAGTAGCAAGGCTACTGAGGTCACATCACACTTAGCACCAATTAAGAGAAAGCCAAATACAAAGCATCACTATCCAGAAATGGATTCAGACTCTAATTGCTTGTAAAAGAATCATGAACAGCAAATTCAGACACAAACAAGTAATTAAATCATCACTGCATAAGCAGTTCATCATAATCTAATTAATACAAGCATGAATTTATCACAGATCCATGCTAAGTACTGACAGTAGCACACTGTTGAGCAACACAGTTAATCTATAGCCACTAGAGCAAGTCTAGGTAGCTAAGATAGAAACGACACAAAGTAAGCAACCACACGGTGATGCTTGAGCATCGACATCACCAGATAATTGAATCATTTAGCCACAGTATTAGCCAGTAAGCCATCACTGACAATCAATTGATCAAATGGATCAATCATAGCAAGCCAAGTTACACAGAGAGGTTAGCCAACAAGCAAAGAATGATCGATGGATCATTGGCTTGCGAGGTAGCAACGAAGCATATCACGAGCACCTGCGGCACACACACAAGTGTCACAGATGCAACACAAGTACACCTAGACAAGCAAGCATGATAGACCAGTGAGCATAAGCAAGTCATAACCAAGCATAGCATGGCATAGTTAGCTCTTGAGCAAGCACAGTAGAGCATGGCAAGTGTAGAGCATGCTAGGAGCAGCAGAGAAGCAAGAACAACATGAATAGCAAGTAAAGCAGCATGTGCCAGTACCAATAAATGGTAATTGGACCATGAACTTGCAATTAATCAAGCAGACAATTGCATACGAATAGCATGGCTACGCCTTGATCAGAGATCACAGAAGACGGCGGGGCATGAGGAGGAAGAACGATAACAAGGAGCGCACGGAGAGGAGAGTGGAATGCAACACTTGCGCGCCTGGAAGACGGAGGGGAGGCTGGGGGCATGGCGGCCGGTCTCGCGCGGCCTATGAGCGCAAATCCGGGGTGAAGCAAACGTTACGCGGCGAACCAAAACCACCGTGGCGAGCACGAGGGCGATGGCACGAGTACGACGACACCCGCGCCAAGTCCAACCCCGGCGCCGCCGTCGAGGGGCCGAGCTCGCCGAGGTTCGTGAGCGATTCTTCCACGAGATCCCGAACGGAGGCGTTTTCGCCGGGGAGGAAGAGAATGAGAAAACCACGCGGACAGATCGATAGATCTGCGCGCGGCGGTTCTAGTTCGGTAGGTGGCTACGGCGGAGGAGCACGGCGATGGCGGAGGCGCGGCGGCGACCCGGCGGCGGCGCCATCGCTGAAGCGTCGCGAGGCTGGGGTTAGGAGCCGAAGCGTGAGAGAGGGCCAGGTGAGTGAGAGCGGTGGGCTGTGGCTCCCATAGAGACGCTATGAGACCGCCTTAGTGAAATTTGTCCATGGGCTTAGGTTAATGGTGGCCAATAGGGGCGAGGAGGGTATTTTAGTCATTCCGCATTTAAAATAACTTGAGAATTTCACCAAATTTTAATAAATAAAATACAACTCCTAAAAAATCCATTAAAAATTGGATTGGTGAATGAAAAATTATTCTTGATAAGAATAAAATATGAAATAAAATTTAATGAACAAATTTAAATTTGTGAATTTTATGAATTTAAAATAAACATTTGGAATTTCAAATTATATTTCCTTGTATTAATAAATCAAGGAAAAATCCCAAATAAGTTCAAATACTTATTTTTAAACATTTCAAAATGAGATTCTATTATTCCAAATCATTTCTATTTGAAAAAGGTATTTTCCAAAGGAAGATATTCTATTCCTTTTTATTCTCAAAAATATAGAGACAACTCTATTATTTCAAATTATTTTGGAATAAATAATGAATCACCAAAATAAAGTAGTTTTACTTTGAATTATGTTACCTTGTGTGAATTAAAGTGGTTTATACATTAAAACAATTGCAAATTACTGCCAAAGGCATAAATCTTAACTCAACCCTAAATTGTAATAACTCATTGGGGTAAAGGGATTCAACATAAAATAATACATCCATGCATGCATCATTTGGATTTTATAACATTGTCCTTACCGGACAATGATGCTTCTTTACAGAACCCGAGGTCCAGGTTCCATCCAACGCATTGAACTGCACTATCTCGCAGTCCACAGGCAAGTTCACCCTTGCTCATGTCAATTTGAGTATTTTCTATCACTTTAATGCAAAGCTATATTACTTATCATTCCTGCATTGAAAATAAACTGTTACTTTTCCAATTATGAATATGACTATGTGGCTGGCAATGGAACCATGGTATGTGTTGATTGGTGGAGGTTCCATTGCAAGGGTACTATTCATCTAGGACTAAGTACCAATGCCGTCCAGTGATTCTAGCGCCGTACATACCGCGTTGACCATAAGATCTATAATGGCTCTGGGGAAGCCAGCTGTATCTTTTCCCTCTCGCATGCCAACGGATTGGTAATAAGGGTTGCCCGGATCAGTCTATCTTTGGTAAAGGTGGGGACATGTGGTCCTGCACGGTCTACCATTAGATACAGGAGAGGGTAGACTTATTATCGGTCTATGAAGGATTGTAAGGGTTGTCCGGATCAGTCTATCTATGGTGTATAGAACAGGGCACATAAGTTGTTCGGATCAGTCTACCTTAACGGTATAGGAGAGAACAAGTGCCTGTGTTAGTCTACCCATAGATATAGGAGAGGACAGACTTACAAAAGGGTGGGTCTGCGAGGTCGCGGAGAAGGCGGTGTGGGCTTGGATCTTTATACCTGGCCTCACACCAAGGAGTGTGAACGGGGGCAAGTCCCTGCGGATGGCAAAAAGGGTGAGATCTCTTATGGGAGAAGAAGTAGCACCTCTGCCAGTGTATTAAATTGTAGGCCTCCCTGTTCCGGGAAGGGAACTGCGAACGCGGCAGGAAAGGGACTCCGTGAAGTTCTAGTCAACTTGTGAAGACTGACGGGCATAGTTTTCGGAATAAAATAAACCTTTTGAAGAAATGATTTCGAAACATGCATTGACCTAAGATTTTCTGATCGAGGGTCGTAGCTAGTGCATCAAACACCTTTTACTCTTTTGAACTTGCTGAGTACCCCTGTACTCACTTTCTTTCGACACCCTTGCTAGACTGTGATACGGAAGTGGAGGCCATCACCGATGGAGCACCAGAAGGAAGCTACGAGCTGGTCTACGAGGAACCTGATCTTTCCGGAGGAGTTGAAGGAGTAGACTATGGGATAGTCTACGGACCCGATGACATGGAGGTGGAGGAGTAGTGATATACCTTAGTAATATAGAGCCGAGCAGCGTAGTGGCATACTTAAATAAGTTGCTGAGCTCTTTTCATATCTAAGTTGGTTTGTACTAGTACCTTATGTTGTAGGGTGTTCTCATCGGACCTGTGAGAATACCAACTTGTTAAGACCATGATTGTAATATATTATCGAGTGTTATGACCTGCAATGTTTCTGTTGTACCACTCTGAGGGATGTGATATTTGTGAAGAAGTCCCTTCATGAAGATCATATCAACGACTTGTATACTACAACATGCAGTGGTATGCTGGGTCACCGCAGCTGGTATCAGAGCAAATGTTGCGACCTTAGGTTGGAAAAACCTAGTATAGGGAAGAAACCTGTAGGAGTCAAGTTGAAATAGTAAAGGATTCTCTAAGAATATGATGTTTATTCACTTGAGAATAGAAAAATCATATATTTTAGTGCGATAATTCTTTATTATAACTATTATTATACACTATCACTACTAATTTTCTGCTTTTGTATACAGCCATAATGGCGTACACGTTTCCCAAGAGGACTTTGAGGCAGGTTGAGGGCTGGCTCGGTGATTATGAGGGACCACTTACAGATCTCCTGCGTGGGATGCTGAAGGAACTTCATTGTGAAACTCGGATACCTGTTCTCAAGTACATCTATTATGATGGAGAGATAGTAGCCAAGTACAGAGTTTCAGTTCAACTACCTATGCAACTGGAGATGAGCCGTATAATGCCATACGGAGAAGCCAAAACCCTTACCACAGCCTTTCACATGGCCATATTCAAGGCAATCCTTGAAATAAGGCAGCACAAGTCAGTAGAACTGCTATGTTCAGAGTATTCTCATATACCTCATGCCGAGGAAGATGAGGATCCCGCTCTGAATCATCTGCTGATGGCAAACAAACATCCTGAAGTTGCAGCGCAGCACATGGGGTTCGTAGCATAGAAAACAAAAATTTTCCTACCGCAAGACGAATAAATCCAAGATCTAATCTATGGAACACCCAAGATCTAATCTACAAGATCGGAGCAACGAGATTGATATGAGACTAACCCTCGAAGATTTCCAAAGCCTACGAGATTAGATCTCGTTGTTGGTGTAGACGATCGTCCCCGGTGCTGCAATCCGGCAGCACTTCCGTACTCGGTCGCGCGTACGGTGTCGATGAAGCCCTTCTCTCCCCGTTCCAGCGGGCAGCGGAGGTGTGGTAGATCCCCTCGGAATCCCAGCAGCACGACGGCGTGGTGGTGGAGGTGGAGGAGAAATTCCTGCAGGGCTTCGCCAAGCCTGCGCAGGAAGAAGGAGGAGGGAGAGAGGGGCGGCTAGGGCTTGGGGAAATCATGTGCTGCGCCCCAGCCCTCCCCTCCCTCTTATATAGGCGTGGGGGGCTGCCTTGGCCCCCCCTCCAAGCCTTTGGGTCGGCCAAAACAAGGGGGGCAACTTCCCCCCCAAGTTAAGTCCCTAATTTTAAGGGATTTGATCTTATCCACTTGATCCAGCCACATGGGCCTTGGGGGGCTGGTGTGCCTGGCCCATGTGGGCCTATGTGACCCCCTCCGGTCCATGTTGGACGTTCCGGGATAGGTGGGCCCCACTATGGTACCCTCCGGAACCTTCTAGAACCTCCGGTACAATACCGAAAAATCCTGAACTTTTCCGGTAACCCTGAAAATGACTTCCCATATATGAATCTTATTCTCCGGACCATTCCGGACCTCCTCGTGATGTCTTGGATCCCATCCGAGACTCCGAACAAAAACTTCGGACTCCATCTCATATTCCGAATCTACTTATGCGACATCGAACCTTAAACGCGTCACCCTACGGTTCGCGAACTATGCAGACATGGTCGAGACTCACTCGAACAGCCAACCAATAGGCAGGATCTGGAGATCCATAATGACTCCCACATATTCAACGATGACTTAGTGATCGATTGAACCATTTACATACGATGCGATTCCCTTTGTCACGCGATATTTTGCTTGTCCGCCGAGGTTCGATCATCGGTATCTCCATACCTTGTTCAACCTCGTTACCGACAAGTACTCTTTACTCGTACCGTGGTATGTGATCTCTTATGAACCATTCATATGCTTTTTTTTTTAATGATACGGCGACCACCGAGAGGGCCCAGAGTATATCTATCCGTCATCGGGATGGACAAATCCCACTATTGATCCATATGCCTCAACTCACACTTTCCAGATACTTAATCCCATCTTTATAACCACCATTTACGCAGTGGCGTTTGATAATCAAAGTACCCTTTCGGTGTAAGTGATTTACATGATCTCATGGTCGAAGGACTTGGGCAACTATGTATCAGCTTATAGCAAATTGAACTTAATGACTTGATCTTATGCTACACTCATTTGGTGTGTGTCATTATATCATTCACCTAATGACATAACCTTGTTGTTAATAACATTCAATGTTCATGATCACGAAACCATGATCATCCATTAATCAACAAGCTAGTTATACAAGAGGCTTACTGAGGACTCCTTGTTGTTTACATAACACACATGTATCAATGTTTCGGTTAATACAATTATAGCATGGTATGCAAACATTATCATAAACACAAAGATATATTATAATAACCATTTTATTATTGCCTCTTGGGCATATCTCCAACAGTCTCCCACTTGCACTAGAGTCAATAATCTAGTTTACATATGTAAAGATATAACACCTTGGCCTTCTGGTGCTTTATCATGTTTTGCTCACGGGAGAGGTTTTAGTCAACGGATCTGACATGCTCAGAAACGTATGTATTTTGCAATTCATTTGCGTCTCAACGCATCACTCATTTTCCAAATGAGTCGGCATTAATTGTATATGCTTAGTCCTCTGGTGGAACCTTAATTCCGCGGTCTGAAATAAGTCACTAATATTGTCACACACAATATAGCTTCAAAGTTCTGACACTATCGGAACTACACCAAGTTCTCAAAGAACTCCTCGACTTAACATCCTCGGTCATTGTCAAAACAATGACATACTCTGCCTTCGTTTGTAGAATCCGTCACAATATTTAGAACTCATCCAAATCTAGCATAGACTTGTTCTAGCTCATTGTGCTACCTTTTAAATAACTCTTAGCCTAATTGAGATTGAAATTTTATTTTTATATGTGACCAAACTAATATCGGTGCAACACCTTACAACGATTTGTTTGTCATTACCCCATACAAAAAGCCCCCATATATATATATATCCTTGGTTCTTCTAAAGTACTCAGGGATATTCTTACTGTTGTCCAATGATCATTACATGAATCATTCTGGTATATGCTCGTAACACTTTAGAGCACAGGACATCTGACTTTGTACATATTATTCGTGATCTAAAATCACTCATGTGTATTTACTCATCGAGTGTCAAATACACTCAAGTCTTGTTAAACCTTCACATGAAAAGAACACCTTCTTAATTGAACTACTTCAATATCTATTCTATGTACTTAAACTTAAACTTATTATGTGTTTCTATCTATCTTCATAGATCTTGACACTAAATATGTTTCAATTCATATCCTTTCATTGATGTTAATTCTCAATGAAACCTTTTAAATCAATTATATAATTACACTATTTATAATCAACGATATGTCATCTACATAAAGTATTATAAATATGTCTCAGCGCTCCCACTTAATTTCTTGCAAATGCAAGCATCTTCATCGTTTCTGATGAAATCAAAACTCTTTGATTATTTCATCCGGTGAAGATTCCAACTCCGTGATACTCACTTCATCCAATTGAAGTTTGTATACCTATCTAGTATTCCACGGACCAGCAAAACTCTTGGTTGTATCTAGTATACATCCTTCATACACACTTCTGGTAAGGAATGTATTTCTGCCATCCTACTATCATATCTCATAAAAGAAATATGTAGCGATTACTAGAATAATCCACATAGACTATAAGCATTGCCACGGAAGATCTAATCTTATCGTAGTCAACTCTTTGAACTTTTTCGTAAACTGCTTTTCGATAAGTCGAGCTTCTTTAAGGATATTCCATCCAAGTCCATCTACTTTATAGATCCATTTACTTTCAAAAAGTATTCACCTATCTTGGATTTCATGGCGCATAGCCAATTTAACGCAGGGCCCATCATAACTTCTTTGTATGTAGTTGGTTTATCATTGTTCAAAAACAATCCTTTGTCCACAAATCATTTATTTGATTACAAAATAAACCACATCTACAAGGTTCAATAAGTACTTTGATCTCCATGACTATAACACTTTGTAGACATGGGAGCCATGATCTTCGTAGGTGCTTCCGGAACCATTTCCGATGTTGTGCTACTCTGATCATCATGCTCAGGTTCATAAACCTTATCAAGTTCTATTGTCCTCCCACTCAAATAGTTCGCTAGAAACAATTTCTTTGAAATAAGTAAGAAACATTGACAAACACTTTTGTCTTTGACTTCATAGTGGAAAGAATTCCCAATCAATTTCATGGGATAATCAACAAAGACATTTATCCGATTTTGGCTGTAAACTCATTTACTTATGCTATGCATACCAAAATTTATGAAAGGACCATTTAGGGTTTATACCCATGCCATAACTCGTATGGTGTCATTTCAATGGATCATGATGATGCTCTATTCAGTGTAAAAGCGGTAGTCACTAAAGCATAATCCACAAAAAATATAATGGCGTCATAATATTTTATCTCATCATTAATCCAACAAGGTTTGGATACATCTCTTGGATACTATATCATCATTTATGACCTCCAGAAACGTGAGGTTGTAGAACAATTTCATAACTCTCTTAGATGTTCGCTAAAACTCGTAATTCAAATGTTTCCACCATGATCCAATCACAGATATTTGACTTTTCTATTACGATGATTTCCACTTCATGTTGAAATTTATTTGAATCCATTCAAATGTTCAAACTTCTTATTGAATATATCCACATATATATGCAATTCATTGTTAGAAGTTTTCATGAAGTAGAAGAATCTCCCGTACACAACATACTTGATGAACCATATACATCACCTGTATGTTTCCACTAAGTTAGTTGTCGTTCAACTCTTGGCCTATGAGCAATTATTTAAGTCATTCTCTTTTTAAAAAAGATTTGCAAGCGCCAAACGATTCCAAGTCGAATGACTCCAAAATCCATTCAAATGGAGTTCCTTCATGCGCGTTCCTTTCTAACATGACATAAATGGCGGTTCCACTAATGAGTGGAATTCACATCATTTGCCTTATGGCATTTAGCGTAATGTTATGTATGTGTGCTTCACCATAAATATTTATAATAACTTATCCATCGTACATGGAATGTTGTTACAATTTGAACAACTCATTGTTTTCATTTAACCAGAACAAGAATAACAATTATAAAGTTCTTTATTATAAATCTGAATGGCTAGACAGAATGCCAACGGCGAACATAATAACACTTTATTTTTGTTCCAGACGTGCATTCCTATCACATTCCTTTTCAGTCACTTAGGCCAATGTATTCTTGTATTGCGTTGTTTTGTATGACACCTCATACCAACCAATATGGTACTAATACCCAAGAATTCCATTTTGTGACCAAACAAGGAATACATTCATAACATGTATATCATCTATATACCTGAGCTAGACTTTCTAGTCTTTTCTTTCTTTCTGCCAAAATATCTTTTGTAGTTTCTCTTTTAGTTTTCCTCATTCTCAGAAAACACTTCACTTTCAATGACTTCTAAGTCCATTGGTCAAATACCAATAACCTTGAGGTTCTTACTTTGAAGTTGATCATCATATGACAAGTGTTCCAGATTTCACTATTAGTAACTTTGTAATATGATGAACAATTTCACTCATAATTTTATCCATCATATCATGACGACTTTCCGAGACCATGTATGTACATGCTAGGCTCGTAAAGTTTAACCTCAGTATTCGCATGTGCAAATCTGGCTTGTACCCGTTGTATGCACACGTAGAATCTATCACACCCGATCATCACGTGATGCTTCGAAACGACGAGTCTTAGCAACGGTGCATACTAAGGACGATCACTTCATGGATATGCGAATATCGTTAGTGCCCAACTAGTTGGAGGATTGGGACGCCTAGCGTCTTCAACCTTCGTACATTCCCATAAAACTTATGAGTTTATGTAGTCTCACTAGATTATATTCTATCATCTTGCAATAAGGTCTTAGATATCACATATATCTCATACCTTGCTTATTTCTGAAAACAAAATTTCCAGCTCCTTACTTTTCAAACAGATTTGAACTTCAAGTTTCATGGAGGCAAGATGATTCTAGGTACTAATTGAAACCATTGTTCTTTGAATCATTAATGAGAAGTTTACTAAAAGTTTGCAATAGGACTTAATCATTTCTTGATTCTTTAACAATACGGTACCAGTCCAGTAGAGTTACTTGTCAGACTTAACAGTATTTCTATCTCAATTACAAGACTAGCGCATGGTAGATAACGGATGCCAATTCTACAACTTTAATTCAAAATACTATTCAGACTATGTTCATGATAATTAGTTCATGTTTAATCTAATTACTAATGAACTCCCACTTAATACAACATCCCTCACAGTTGTTAAGTGGTACACGATCCATCCGCTACACCAAAACCGATCATCCCGTGAGATGATGTAGCTTCAATGGTGAACATCTAGCATGTTGATCATATCATCCATATGACTAGTGTTCAACCTTTCGGTTTCCCGTTGTCCCGAGGCCATGTCTGCACATGCTAGGCTCGTCAAGCAAACCCAAGTATTCACGCGTGTGCAAACATCCGTTGTATGTGAACGTAGAGTCTATCACATCCGATCATCACGAGATACTTCAAAACGGCAGTAACTATAGCAACGGTGCATACGAGGAGAACACTTTATTATCTTGATATTAATGTGAGGAATCATCTTATAATGCTACGCCGCGATCTAAGCAAGATAAGATGTGAATAAAAGGATTAACATCACATGCAATTCATAATATGTGATATGATATGGCCTTTCATCTTGTATTGCTTTTGATGTAAAAAAAAAAAAAAAAAAAAAAAAAAACTCAAGCACATGATCATCGATCTACCAGCATTGCACCAAGGTCCGTGGCGCCGCTTCATGGTTGTCCATCACTTATAGCTACTATGACAACTACTTGAAATAAAGCTATTACATGATGAATAGACACGCAGGTCTTTAACAAAAATTAAAGACAACCATTAGGCTCCTGCCGGTTGCCATAATACAACAATGAACATCTCATACATCAAATATAATCATCATCACATCATGACCATATCACATCACCAAACCCTGCCAAAAACAAGTTAGGCGCCTCTAATTTGGTTTGCATATTTTACGTGGTTTAGGGTTTCCGAGTAAGATCCCAAATCTACCTCGAACATGAACCACAACGGTGATACAAGTGTTGTCAATAGAAAGTGCAAATTGGAATCTTCACTATGGTGGGAGAGACGGACACCCGCAAAGCCACTTTGCAGTACAAGTTGCATGTCAAGCGTGGAGCAAGTCTCATGAGACGCGATCATGTAAAGTTAGGGCCGCTTCATCCCACCATTCCGCAAGATGCAAAGTACACAAACTAAAGCAACAAAAAGCATCAACCCCCACAAAACCATTGTGTTCTACTCGTGCATGGATCTATGCATAAACCAAGCTGCTCTGATACCACTGTAGGGATTTGTAGCATAGAAAACAAAAAATTTCCTACAGCGAAGACAAATAAATCCAAGATCTAATCTATGGAACACCCAAGATCTAATCTACAGATCAAGACACTTTGAGATTGATATGGGAACTAACCCTCAAGAAGATTTCCAAAGCCTCGAGATTAGATCTGGTGTTAGTGTAAACGATCGTCCCCGGTCTTGCAATCCGGCCTTCCCGTGCTCGGTCGCGCGTACGGTGTCGATAAGCCCTTCCTCTCCCCGTTCCAGCGGCGGACAGCGGAGGTGTGGTAGATCCCCTCGGAATCCCAGCAGCACGGCGTGGTGGTGGAGGTGGAAATTCTGGGGCTTCGCTGGCCCTGCGAGGAAGAAGGAGGAGGGAGAGAGGGGCGGCTAGGGCTTGGGGGGATGATGTGCTGCACCCCAGCCCTCCCCTCCCTCTTATATAGGCGTGGGGGGCTGCCTTGGCCCCTCCTCAGCCAAAGCAAGGGGGGGCAACTTCCTCCCCAAGTTAAGTCCCTAATTTTAAGGGATTTGATCTTATCCACTTGATCCAGCCACATGGGCCTTGGGGGGCTGGTGTGCCTGGCCCATGTGGGCCTATGTGACCCCCTCCGGTCCATGTTGGACGTTCGGGATAGGTGGGCCCCACTATGGTACCCTCCGGAACCTTCTAGAACCTCCGGTACAATACCGAAAAATCCTGAACTTTTCCGGTAACCCTGAAAATGACTTCCCATATATGAATCTTATTCTCCGGACCATTCCGGACCTCCTCGTGATGTCTTGGATCCCATCCGAGACTCCGAACAAAATTCGAACTCCATTCCATATTCCATATCTACTTAAAACGACATCAAACCTTAAGTGTGTCACCCTACGGTTCGCGAACTATGCGGACATGATCGAGACTCCTCTCCGATCAATAACTAATAGCGGGACCTGGAGATCCATAATAGCTCCCACATATTCAACGATGACTTAGTGATCGATTGAACCATTTACATACGATGCGATTCCCTTTGTCACGCGATATTTTACTTGTCAGAGGTTTGCGATCATCGGTATCTCCATACCTTATTCAACCTCGTTCTTGACAAGTACTCTTTACTCCGTGCCGTGGTATGTGATCTCTTATGAACCACACATTCATATGCTTGCAGCTAATCCAGATGACATTCACCGAGAGGGCCCAGAGTATATCTATCCGTCACCAGGATGGACAAATCCCACTATTGATCCATGTGCCTCAACCATACTTTCAGAATACTTAATCCCATCTTTATAACCACCCATTTACGCAATGGCGTTTAATGTGGTGTAATCAAAGTACCCTTCCGGTGTCGTGATTTACATGATCTCATGGTCGAAGGACTTGGGCAAGTATTGAAAGCTTATAGCAAATTGAACTTAATGACTTGATCTTGTGCTACGCTCATTTGGGTGTGTGTCCATTATATCATTCACCTAATGACATAACCTTGTTATTAATAACATCCAATGTTCATGATCACGAAACCATGATCATCCATTAATCAACAAGCTAGTTATACAAGAGGCTTACTAGGGACTCCTTGTTGTTTACATAACACACATGTATCAATGTTTCGGTTAATACAATTATAGCATGGTATGCAAACATTATCATAAACACAAAGATATATTATAATAACCATTTTATTATTGCCTCTTGGGCATATCTCCAACAGTCTCCCACTTGCACTAGAGTCAATACTGACTACGATGTACCTTCTACACGTGAAGATGGTGGGTGAGATTGACCACATGCTAGCTGAGTTCACGGACCCTGATAAAGTCCAAGCTCGGATGCATGATCTGAGGGCACAACCCCAATATACAACACCCTTCTTTAGCCTAAACAACCCTGTAGATTGGAGTGGCCAGGCAACCCAGAGAGATCCACTTACACCCAACTTTGTCCCACATTATCCACATGTGTCAGCATCATATGATTCTGGATATGGGGGAGATAACTCATGGAACCTAAACTGCTCCGAGTCACCAATCGAAAACTCAACCGGTTGGCGTTTCGGGGAACCTTATGGAGATGAGGAGGAACCTATTCCATGTGACACTGGAGATGAAAGTGGTGGGGTTAACCAGTATGTTAACCGACACTACGGGAAGGAAGAGAAAGGTACTGATTCCATTTCTTTAGACTTGGAGATGGGATTCTCAAAACCATCACAGTACGAGGAAGGTGAAAGCTCCGGAGTGAAGAAGAAGAAGAAGAAGATGAGGGGGCAGGTGAATCGAAACCCTTCATGGATGACCAATGAAGGAGGTATGTATCCTACTGGGGATACATACGAGTCATTGTCCAGTTACTTTGGCATGACTGATCTCTGTCTCGGCACTTCGTCCGATTCAGATTACATACCTACTGGAAGGACCTTTGTTCCGGACGGTGTTCGGAAGACGAGTCGCTGTACCGGATGGACCCCAGGAATGTATGCGGAGGCGAACGAAGACGATGAGGAGTAGAGCTCCAAGGAAGAATAAAGTAGTATAGGTGGTATTGTACTAGAACGTATTTTAAATTCCGTTGGCTTGGGCTTGAAGCCAAATAAGTGGTTATATAAGTACCACATGTAATATATGTGTGTAAGTTATGTAATATACGGTGTATATACATAATAAATGTTTGCTTTGGATTTGCTTCTTGATTTCATTGTGTGACTAGTTCTGGGCAATGAGTTGAGCTCAGAAAACATTTGCATGGTGTAATTATGAGTAATCGCTCTTTGTTACAGGACTAGGGGGAAATGGCGTTAGTTGAAACCGAAGATGCTCGGAGAGAGCGGGAGGCGAAAGAAAAAGAGGAAGCAGATGCAGCAGCTAGAGCAGAGAATGCACCACCACCACCACACCCAATGATGCATCCAGATTTCCAACAGTACATGAGGGCAATGGAAGAAGATAGGAGGAGGTACCAGGAGAGTCAAAACAAGAACATGCAAGATTTCTTTACCCACGTCATCAATGATAGGGGTAATGAAGGCAGGGGAGTAACCTTATCAGACTTCCAGAATGCAAGACCACTACCTTTTGCATCAGCCCCAGAACCAATGGATGCAGAAGACTGGCTCATGGACACTGAAAGAAAGTTGAGGACCGTTGGATGCAATGATGAAGAAAAGATTCGGTATGCCACTTATCTGTTGTCAGGTCCAGCAGCATCATGGTGGGAGAATCTTGTGGCAGTACACCCTCCAGAAAAGGTGTTCACCTGGGAGGAATTCAAGAAGAAGTTCCGGGATGCCCATGTTCCGGAGAGCGTGGTGGAGCTGAAGAAGAGAGAGTTTGACGAGCTGCATCAGAATACTGCACCTATCATGCAGTATGTCCGAGATTTTAATAGGCTGTCAAGATATGCACCTGAGGAAGTGGACACTGAGGAGAAAAGAAAGAAACGATTCATGAAAGGCATGAATCCATACATGAAGATGCAACTGAGGTTGGCACGGACTGCAGAATTCCAGGAACTGATTGATTCGGCAATCACTTTCGAGGATGACTACAGGCAGGTCCAGGAGGATAGGAGGAAGAGGGCTCGTATCGAGCCAAGGAAGTACCCAGTCAGTAAACCGACTCCAGATCGGAGTTTCAAACCACGATTCCGACCTACTGGTAATCAGTATAACCGGGGAGGTCAGAATCAGAACCCAAGGAATCAGATCATCTGCAACAGCTGTGGGCAGAGGGGACATATCCAAAAGGATTGTCAGAAGCCCAGGATCATATGCTATGGTTGTGGGAAAGAGGGACACATCAAGCCAGAGTGTCCAAACAAGGCGTCATGGAGTGGACAAAGCTCCGGAGGACGAGGCGGAGGTAACAACAACAACAACAACAACGACAACAACAACAACAACAACGGCAATCGGAACTACAACAACAACAACAAGAGGGGAAAGCCATATGGAAAGCTGAATTGCACAACTTTGGAGCAAGCGGGAGAGTCGGATCAAGCAGTCTTAGGTACGCTCAGCATCCTTACTCATCCTGGCAAAGTATTATTTGATACTGGAGCAACTACATCATTCCTTGCACGGGAATTTGTGGAACAATTCGGGCTTAGATGTTCTAAGTTAGAAACACCTATAACTGTCTTATCTGCGGGGGGAACGATCTTAGTAACCCACGTGAAAGAAGCACAGGTCATAACCATTTGTGACTGTGTATATTTCGCGGACCTATTCATCATCCCCATGAAGGACACGGGACGTGGTGCATCTCGAAATCTCGGGTTGTAGACGAGTCAACGCATAGTCGCCTTGCTTGAATGTAGGGCCCAGATGGCAGCCTCTCTGGCATTGTTTGTTTTCTAGATCGCGCCATCTCGTTCAACGTTCTCCGATCGAGCCGTTTACGATGCAGGATCATGGGTCCCGCATGTCATCCTCTATGAACCAAAATTCTTTCTATTCTTGGATTTTTTACCCCTGATTTACGAATCTTCCTTTTCTTTTGATCATGCCTTGTGGAAAGCGTTGAGGCTAACAACACAAATACCTGGGACCATGTCATCCTCTATGTGCAATCAACTTTCTTTTCTTGGTTTTAGCTCAAATTTGGTCACTTGCCTTTCTTCGATCCCACTGCCGCCTCTCAACGGTGATACGCACAACGCTACTTTGGGACCATGTCATCGTCCTCTATGTACTATAAAACTTTCTTTTCTTGAATTATTTTTGGCACCTCATATTTGGTCACTTACCTTTTTCTTCTCGATCCCTGCCGCCTCTCAAACGGTGATCCCGCTGCTGCTAAATCCGCATGTCATCCTCTGTGTACTATAAAACTTTCTTTTCTTGGATTTTTTTGGCACCTCATGTTTGGTCACTTGACTTTTTCTTCGATCCCCTGTTGCCTCTCAAACAGTGATACAGCTGCTGGCTGCTAAATGGGACCCGCATGACATCCTCTATGTACTATAAAACTTTTCTTTTCTTGGATTTTTTGGCACCTCATATTTGGTCACTTGACTTTTCTTTCGATCCCCTGCCGTCTCAAACAGTGTTTGCCTCTTTGCTTCATGGGACCCGCATGTCATCCTCTATGTACTATAAAACTTTCTTTTCTTGGATTTTTTGGCACCTCATATTTGGTCACTTGCCTTTTTCTTTCGATCCCCTGCCGCCTCTCAAACGGTGATACCGCTGCTGCTAAATGGGACCCGCATGTCATCATCTATGTACTATAAAACTTTTTCTTGGATTTTTGGCACCTCATATTGGTAACTTGACTTTTTCTTTCGATCTGCTGCCTCTCAAAGCATTGATAAAGCTGCTGCTAAATGGGACCCGCATGTCATCCTCTATGTACTATAAAACTTTCTTTTTTTGGATTATTTTTGGCACCTCATATTTGGTCACTTGACTTTTTCTTTCGATCCGCCGCCTCTCAAACGGTGAGACCGCTGCAGCTAAATGGGACCCGCATGTCATCCTCTATGAGCAATCAACTTTCTTTTCTTGGAGTTTTTTTTGGCACCTCATATTTGGTCACTTGCCTTTTTTCTTTCGATCTCATGCCACGTTTGAAACGTTGAGGAACACCTGCTAGCTCATGGGACCCGCATGTCCATCCTACTGTGCTATATAAGTTTCCTTTGTTGGATTTTTTCACCCTCTGATTTTTGGCTTGCCTTTTTCTTTTGATCCCCTGCCCCCTTTGAAACGTTGAGTAAGCTGTTGGTTCAAGGGACCCGCATGTCATCCTCTATGTCCATCAAGTTTCTTTTCTTGGATTTTTTTCACCCCCTAATTACTAGCTACTTTCTTTTTCTTTTGATCTCAAGCCGCATTACAAACATTGAGACCGCTCTGCTCCAAAATGGGACCCACATGTCATCCTCTATGTGCAATAAATCTTGGATTATTTTGGCCCGATATTTGGTCACTTGCCTTTCTTTCGATCTCATGCCGCCTTTGAAACGTTGAGTAAGCTGCGGCTCATGGGTCCGCATGTCATCCTCTACGAACAATAAAAGTTTCCTTTATTGGGTATTTTTGACCAATTTCTGGCTATTTGCCTTTTTCTTTTGATCCCTAGCGGCCTTTGAAAACGTTGGGACGCGTTGGCGGGTGGAGGTCCACATGTCATCCTCTATGAACAATAAAAGTTTCCTTTGGTGGATTTATTTTTGACCCTAAATAATTTACGGCTGCTTCCTTTATTTTCTTTTGATCCCTAGCAACCTTGGAAACGTTTGAGAATCTTTCTTGCCTCATGGAATCCCGCATGTCATCCTCTCGGAACGTAAATATTTTCTTTTCTTGGATTTTGTTACCAACTGACTTTTGGTTTTTTATTTTATTTTCGACCACCCGCCTTTGAAACGTTGGCAATATTCTTGGCTCATGGGTCCCGATGTCAAGCCTCCCCGTATAAGAAACATGTGATATCTTGATTATTTCGCTCCGAGCTATTGCAAACGGATAAATTAAATCTTTATTTTTACATAAACAAACTTATATGTTGAGTGTCCTTGTTTTTTGTTTTATAAACATAGGACTTTCACATTTTTTAGAAAAGTAAAGACTTTCTGCAGCACAGGTGGGCTGAAATTGTACGAGACAAAAGGCCCAGCAGGATAGTTCGAAGAGCCCGGATACCAGTCTGACCCGATTGAAATCTTTCTTTTCTTGGATTTTCTTCACCCCCTGAACGGCTACTTCATTTTTTTTCTTTTGGTCCTGTGCGCCTTGGAAGCTTCGTTGAGACCGCTGCTCCAAAATGGGACCCACATGTCATCCCTCTATGTACAATAAGTTTCTTTTCTTGGATTATTTTTTGGCTCTTGATATTTGGTCACTTTCCTTTTCTTTCGATCTCATGCCATGTTTGAAACGTTGAGGAACTTGCTGGCTCATGGGACTGCATGTCATCCTCTATGTACAATAAGTTTCTTTTCTTGATTATTTTTGGCTCTTGATATTTGGTCACTTTCCTCCTTTTTCTTCGATCTCATGCCATGTTTGAAACGTTGAGGAACTTGCTGGCTCATGGGACATATGTCATCCTCTATGTACAATAAAGTTTCTTTTCTTGGATTATTTTTGGCTCTTGATATTTGGTCACTTTCCTTTTTCTTGAGATCTCATGCCATGTTTGAAACTTTGAGGAACCTGCTTTGGCTCATGGGACCCGCATGTCTTCCTCTATGTCCAATAAAGTTTCTTTTCTTGGATTATTTTGGCTCTTGATATTTGGTCACTTTCCTTTTTCTTTCGATCTCATGCCACATTTGAAACGTTGAGGAACTTTCTTTGGCTCATGGGACCATGTCATCCTCTATGTACAATAAAGAAGTTTCTTTTCTTGGATTATTTTTGGCTCTTGATATTTGGTCACTTTCATTTTTCTTTTTTCGGTCTCATGCCACGTTTGAAACGTTGAGGAATCTTTTTTGGCTCATGGGACCCGCATGTCATCCTCTATGTACAATAAAGTTTCTTTTCTTGGATTATTTTGGCTCTTGATATTTGGTCACTTTCCTTTTTTTGTTTAGATCTCATACCCACGTTTGACGTTGAAGATTTCTTGGCTCATAGGACGCATGTCATCCTCTATGTACAATAAAAGTTTCTTTTCTTGGATTTTTCTCCATCTGATTTTTGGCTATTTCCTTTTCTTTTGATCCCACACTTGGCTTTGCCTTTGAAGCTGCTGAGTAAGTGGGCTCATAGGTCGAACATATCGAGAAGCTGTGTATGAGCTGATAAACTTTCCTTTCTTGGAAATTTTTACCCCCTAATTTCTAGCTATTTTCCTTTTTTCTCAAGCAGCATTTGAAACGTTGAGACCCCTGCTGCTTGCTAAATGGGGCCCCGCATGTCATCCTCTATGTACAATAAAGTTTCTTTTTTCTTGGATTGTACGCTCTTTGATATTTTGTCATGGGTTTTCACTCGATCTCCTGCCGCCTTTGAAACGTTGAGTAAGCTGCTGAATCATGGGTCCGCATGTCATCCTCTACGAACAATAAAAGTTTCCTTTTTGGAGTTATTTTTGACCCCTAATTTCTAGCTATTTGCCCTTTTTCTTTTGATCTCTGCCCCCTTTGAAACGATGAGGATGTTGGGCAGGTCGGTCCCCCATGTCATCCTCTATGAGCAAATAAAAGTTTCTTTTGATGGTTATTTTGAACCCCTAATTAATTTATGGATATTTCCTTTTTTCTTTTGATCCCACTGCCTTGGAATCGTTGAGATCTTGCTGCCTCATGGGTCATGTCATCCTCTCGAAACATTAAATGTTTCTTTTCTTGGTTGTTTGCAAATGATTTTGGCTTATTTTATCTTCCGATCTCGTACGCCATTAAAACGTTGAGGCAGTAGCAGCTCAGAGGTCCCTGTCAGCCTGCATGAACAATAAACCTTTCCTTTGTTTGATTTATTATTGACCCATAATTTCCGGCTATTTGCCTTTTTCTTTCGATCTCATGCGGCCTTTGAAACGTTGAGACGCTGCGGCTCATGGGTCCCACATGTCGAGCCTCTGAGCAGTCAAAGTTTCCTTTTTTTTATTTTTTACCTAATTACGGCTATTTGCCTTTTTTTATCCTGTAGCCTTTGAAACTAGAGAGGACTGGCAGCCCATGGGTCCCCCATCTCGGCCTCTACGAACGATAAACCTTTCCTTTCTTTTTTTCGATCCGTGCCGCCTTGGAAACGGTGAGACGGCTCTGCAAAACGGGACCCATATGTCATCCTCTATGTCCAATAAATTTCTTTCCTTGGATTATTTTTGGCCCTGATATATGGTCACTTGCCTTTTTTTCGATCCCGACGCCTTTGAAACGTTGAGGGCGGCTGCTCGCTCGTGGGTCCCATATGTCACAGCCTCTAGGAACAATAAACATTTCATTTCTTGGATTTATTTTTGACCGCTGATTTCTGGCAACTTTGCTTTTCTTTCGATCCCCTGCCGCCTTTGTTAAAGTTGAGGACGCTGCTGCAAAATGCGTCCCACATGTCAGCTTCTCTGTACGATAATTGTTTCCTCTCTTTGATTTTTTTCCACTGCTGGCCAATGGGTCCCCGATGTCAGCCTCTATGTACAAGAAATATGTGAATTCTCGATATATTTTAAGCCGAGATATGTAGGATGCTTTTTTTTTCGATCCCTTCTGTTTGTTTTTACCTTCAAATGTTGAGGGACGCTACTGGCAAATGGGTCCTGCTCTAGCATTCTCAACTGAAGGAAAAATTGAAATATTGCCTATTCATTTGTTTTTCGTACTCCATGCATCTAATCCATACTAATTGTTGATCCGGGTTTTAGTTCAACTTAATTAGATCAAATTTGATCTACGAGGGAGTATGTAATATATTTTGGGTTCACAACACTGCACTTGTTAACAACAATCTGATGAAGAGGTTTGTCATTTTTTTAAACTACAAATACACTCTAAGATCTTGCACACTAATAGAATAAATCTTGGAACTTTATATAATTAATGACAATTTTGAAATCGTCAACTATATGAATATATCAAAATATAGAGCCCATGTAGATGCGCATACTGGCTATGCGCATTTAAAAAGAATCATAATCATAATTGATACGAAATAAAAATAACTTTATATGTAGAATCTCGGTTTCTAGAGGGCCAATCATAGGATATCCGTGTTTAAATTAGGAAGGGCCCCAATGGCATGAGTCGGAGGCCCATTAAGTGTTTTTGGAATGTTATCAGCGAAGTAAGCAGGCTGACAGCAATCACCATGTACATGGCCGGCGGCAGCCCAAAAGTACAAACAATTGGCCCATGCAGGGAAGGTAGTACTTTTTTTATTGGGAAGGTTGTCTGGCTAACCCAAAAAAAAAAGTGGTGCTACATGGGGTAATACTTGAACCCGGAATGAGATCGAGTGCCTTGATGAAGGCGAGGCACACATAAATAGTACTCCGTACCATGCCTTGCCCCTCCCTTTCAACCGTTGGATAAAAAATAATTAGACAGATGACTATTAACTAGTAACTGCTACAGTACCAACCAATGTACAGGACATGTGCTACAGTACGTCGTCCACAGTGCATGTGCTTTAGAACCATGAACAGTACATATGCTACATGCTACAGTACTTTGATCTTAGCTATCTATTTTCAATCCAACGGCCAAATCTACAAGTCACCGTACTGTTCATCTGTGCCTTGCTTATGTCAAGGCACTGGATCCTGGACACTTGAACCCATGATCGTTGCTGAGGGTTGCCTATTTGCGCATAATATGTTTTGTCAGCGGTCACTTCACTAGTTTGTGCAAAACATATCCAGCGCAGGATTCAAAAAAACATCACGTTTTTTTCTTTACGTAAACAACAAAACATCTCATGTTCATCACAATCCAGCCAACATAAGCACATAATAATTAATAGTACAACTAGAGAGCTGTACACATAAATAAGGTTTGTCAAGCTTCATGCACTAGCCAACGCAACCAAAAGTCCGAACTAATGGAAAGGGCTAGGCAATCCAATTATACATTTCAACATCCCCCCTCACATGTGACCACAATCCAGTAATGGTACCATCATGTTCACCACAATGCATCATTAAAGAGAGCAGTATACTATTATAGACCAGCTCTCTCTAAAGAACATTTGTAAGACAACTTAATACAGCTGTGATTCATATTGTTGCCCCAGCGATGGGTGATAACCTGAACACCATATAACCTTCTCACAGCAATTGTAACCAAATATGAGCACCTGCAATGATTTGGTGTCAAGCTTCTTGAAGGTCAGGAGGTATCCTACCTTCAAGTCATGTGCTTTGACAAACTCTGGCCATCCTTTGTCCATTAAAACATTGCCATCTTGTTGCTTCAGGTCCACAATCCAGGTGCATGCAGTGGACATCTTCAGGTTGATGGACTCTGGACACCCACCGTAAAACCAGGGTAGAACACGACTGGGGATGGAAATCACCTCTAACTCCGATGTACATAGTACCTTGCAGAAGCTGTCAGGGGTATTCTCCTCATCGATGCGCCCAAACACCTTGCACACTGGGGCTGGCTCTACAGATGTCTCCTTCCATGATAAGCTCTCTCCAAGCTTGAGCTTCTTGTTTGAACACTGCAAAAAAGAGGCCTCAATTAGATAATGCCTCTAGCTTCTGACCGTAATTCCAAGCAAATGCATAATCAAAGGCACCTAGCAAACTCAGCGGATCATTGTTCTTATCAAACACACAGTCTGAACAATAAGCTTCTGAATCTAGCTAGGCTGATATGTACAACCTTGTATCATCAAATTATTCAGCATAGTGTATCATTGTATCGCAGAAGCCAAATCGATATAAATAGTAGCTATGAGAATAGAAATCAAGCTAGCATGAGCCATGCATGCTTGCTGGCTATGTCTAGCATCAGAATAATGCATCTGCAGTTCATCATCCGCCAGTACAGATTGACCAAGCAAACAAAAAAAAATCAGCGTCGGCCTAAAGAGTCCATAAGCCAGACATGCATGCTCGGTGTCCTCATATGTGATCATCGGCCGTGGATTGACCAATAGCATATTTGAACGATTATTACTGCACACATTAGATCCAGTCCCAACATAGCTAGCATGGGTGCATGTGTAACCCGAGTCTTTACCAGAGGATTAATATATACACTGGCTGAGAGAAGTACTGTATATCAAACAATGCTAAGCAACCGGCAATACAACTTAGATATAATAAAGATGTGACCGGCAACGCTAGTGATTCGGGGGAAACATACCGCCATTGCAGCCATGGACCGAGAGAATCGGGGATGCCGCGCCGCCTTAGTGGAGTTTTTAGATGCGACGTCGCCGCATCCGTAGAGGACGGAGTCCAAGCCGCGTAGTCCGAGCGGTGGTGGACGCCGGTGGTGTAGAGAGAGGACTCAGGGGAGATGGACGGCGAGGGATCTGGGGAGATCTGAAGTTCTGAACATGAGGGGGCTGTGAGAAACTGAGAATGATACATCAGCAATCAGCAAGGGAATAAATGCGCGTGTCCCCCGGTCAAAAAAATGCGCGTGTCTAGGAGGAACGAAGCCAGGTACGCAGGAATCCACACACAAAACTTCACCCGGCGGGTCACTGGGCTTTATCAGTATCTGGTGGGGTCCGGACCTACAGACCAGTGAGACATGTCGTGTGGGTTATGATCCGTTCAGTGTGCACACAGAAATTGCATTCAGAGCTCAGGGCTTCAGGCTACGTTGTACTATACAGTAATATATCCATTTCTTTTGGTAAAATGAAAACGATACTCCATCTGATCCTCATTACATGATGATAAAATGGATGTCTCTACAACTAATATGTGTCTAGATACATCTATATGAGAGCGTCTGTGTTTGTACTGTGTATCTAAAAAAATATGGATCGGAGGGAGCATTAAGAGGTGTCCAAAAAAAACTGCAAACAAACATGGATGTAAGCAGTTGAGTATTAAACCAGTGCGTGAAATACCTTTATATCTCGACCATGTAACAATGAATATGAGAAGTTTTGGGGGTTTGACCATCTGCACTTGTGTTTGCTACAATCAGATCAAAAAATTGGTCACTTTTACACTTTCTAAAATAAAATGTATTTTTCCCTGAGATTTTTTTACAAGCTCGTACAAGATAGCATTGACTACATATGGGATATATCACATTTACACTTACAAATCTATGAATATTTCAAAATATTGAGCTCCGTGTACCTACATATAATACAAATCATCAGACCGCACATTGAAACTACCGCAGCATATCACAGTAAATTAAAATAAAATAAAACAAGTCTAACATATACTATATTAGCTAATTAACAAAGTCTCATCACAGTGTATCTGATCCCCAGTTCAGCTTAATACAAAAACCAAGTTCAGCTTGAACATCAGCAGGGGAGTAACCCAGGTCCAAAAGCAGCATCTAGTTAATTCAATAAAATATTGAGGTTATTCTGATCCCCTCTTCCTAAAAACACTGCAGATCATGCATGCAACTAAGGGTGATCAGCACAAAATATTATCCTCTGGGTGGAGGTGTTACTGTCGTAGATCAACACATTCATCAAGGAAGTGTCTTTCACCTCGAAGACGAGAAGGTCATCAAGCTGCAGTTCATGCGCCTCTGCAAACCCGAACCAACCATCCTTCAAGACCAGTTCACCCTGGTACTCATCGATGTGCACATACCAGGCGCAGCCTACGCTGGTCTTGAGCTTGATAGGCCTGGGAAGAATCCCTTTCAGACATTGCTTGAATTCTCTGGGGATGACCAACATATACATGTCATCGTTGCCATCCAGTTGCACATAGAAGCGCGAGGGCTGAGGAGGGTCCGCCGAGTGACCAACCCGTTTAGGGCGGCCTTTCCCTCGCCCTTTTAATATACAACGTTGAATTGCTGCATCACGCCTGCCCGTCACCTTTGGCTTTTTGGCTAGTGAATTTCTTTGAATTCTGAACTCGGGGCGGTGCAGAGGACATGTACAATCGACAGTCCTAAGACGTAGTTGCTCATTGACGTTGGAGCGAGTTTGCTTCTGCATCTAGTTAAGCACGGTATATATCAATCAACAGCATATAAATCAGAACGTAGCATACATGGAGAAAATGCATCTAGCTATCTCTTTAATTAGTTTGCACAAAATCTAGCAGCAGCAAGACAATTTGATTTTACAGGTACTGAGCAAGCTTTCAGACTTTCTGAAACAGGTAACATGGAGCATATATTTGTATGTTCAGACTGCGAAACCCTGCTCTGTGATGGATACTATTACTAAACATCTTTTTTTGCCAGAACTAGTACTTAACATCTACTGTTTCCCGTCATTAAAAAAAATTTGCAGAAGAATACTACGGTTTCCCGTCATTAAATTTTAAAGAAAAAAGAACTTGTTTAAGATCCCAACTATCATTGACTACTTACACCTGCATCCTAGTGAGTTCAGGACAACTTACAGCATCTTTTGGTGGTGCCGCCACCGGAGAAGACCGTGCCGCGGGGGTTGGGGTCGGCGCAGCCGGAGAAGCTGGTGCCGCCGCCAGGGAAATCAGTGCCGAGCCAGATGGTGCTTCCAGCGGAGAAGAAAGTACCGCGAGAGATGGAACCGACGCTGCCAAAGGGTAAGAAACGGATGTACTCGTAGATCCTTCTCTAGTCACGATCTGGATAGAAGAGACTGGACGTCCATCAAGCTGCTGGAGGATGCGGTGGATCAAATCGGCTGAGTTCAGGAAATATCGGTGATGTTCATCTGTGTCGGCGAAGCAGCTGCCGGTGGAAGGAGGAGGCGAGCCGTTCATGGCAGTCATTAGTGTAAAAGAGGTGAAGTGGGTGGGAGTATGGGTGGGAGAGAGAGGGTTCGGGACTGAAGTAATTGTAGTCTGCTCTCTCTTTTTTACAAGCATGCGTCCTCAGGCTGATATTTTTTTTAGATACGTACTCAGGCTGCTTTGTCAAACCAGGGCCTCAATGAAGCTAATAGCACGCTATAGCATATCTAGAGGGTCCACGCTTAGTAATTTTGCTCGCTGTGGCGCTATTTGCGAAACAGCATGCTATATCGCCCTAAAACTTCATAGCGTTAGCGCGCTATTTTTTTCAGGCAAGTTGCTTTCACTTTTTCGTGGTGATGAACTAATCTGTTGGTTCCACTTCTAAATCAGAAAATAATATCGCTAATGCTAATATTTTTTAATAAATAATTTATACTATGTTGTTGCCTTGTGAAATGTTGATGTTAGCCTTCTAATATACTTGAGATCTATTTCTATATGTGGTTATGTATGTATGATTCAGTCACTTTTGGACTATATATATCTATTCGTTCTAGTAAAATTATTTATTTTTAGGCTATATTTAGTATTATTTTGAAAATGCTATTTAAAATATACCACACTATTACCACGATATAGCGTCCATATCGTTTGAAGGTGGCTGCCGCTAATTCATTTAGCACGCTATTTTAAACCTTGGTTAAGACGCGTTTGGCGGCCTGCATCCAGGCTGGTGGGGAAATACCGTACCCAAGTGCTTAAAAGATTGCATCTTTTAGCTGGAAAACATTAGGGCATGTCCAACACAGGCGCTACTGCAAGGGCGCTAGGAATTATTTCCTCGTCGTTTGGCGGTTGGAGAGGCTAATCCCAGCGGTAGTCCTAGCGTCGACGCAAAAGAAAGCAGGGCGTGAAACTCTTTTCACCTGTCCTAGCTAAAGCACCGGAACCAACAGGAAGTCAGTCTGTCATCAGCAATTAGCGCTGCAAGGAGAGTACCTGGAGGATTTTACAATCTTTTGACATTCATTTGTTCTCTATTAGCGCCATATAGTATATAGCATTGTAATGCCCTTATACTCCTCTCAACATTAAAAAAAGGTGTGCATATACTAATAACAGTTGCTGAAATGAAACTAAAAATAAACAGACATGCACGGTTTACGAAGGATGGAAATACAGAGTTCATCACCATCCGTTTTAAATTATAAGATTAGATTACTTCAATGTGGGTTTACATACGCACTAAAATGAGTAAACAGACACACTGAAATGGGTCCAGGTATATAAGATTCAGAAAAAAGGAAGAGCATCTTAAGATACAGAACATGTTACTAAATTGTTCAAACATATCGTACAAAAAAGATTATTTGCTCCAGAAAGATTCATGGCTCAGTTTAGGGTTGCATCAACATGCGGATATTTTTCAGACTAGGCTTAAACCACATTGTCGCCTGTCGGGGAAATCCCCAACCATCTTCTGGAAGGGTGATAACTCCCATGAGCTCATTTTCCCCTTGCTGCAGGTTACAACGACAAATACAACTAAATGCTGGTTCCCGAAATGCATAGTACGCGATGTACACACAATTTGACCTCATGAATGGAGTCAATGTTCCATCAGGAGCATTGCCATCATTTATCTTCAGGTTCAATGGATAATTCAGTCCAATGAACAGAGAGTGTGTGCCAAGGCTGTCAACTCGACTCCAATTGGGTCCAATCAGGGATAGATCTTTCTCAAAAACATGTATGACAGGGGCAGGACACTCCCGCAGGATAAGGCCATTACCATGATGCAGAACTTCTGCAGGCTCAAGGTGATCATTGCTACGTATATACCGATCTTCATGGATGATCATCAAGCGCTTGCCATCGGCTGATCGAGCTAAAAACCATCTGCCAGATGGTTCCTTCATCGGTGATGGGATCACGAATGGCGGGGCAAGGTGTGCATCTGCATTGTAAACGGAGACAACAAAAAATAGTGTTTGAATGGCTCGGGAAGACAATAATACCAGTAGCTGCAACTTCACATTTGTAGGATCAAATGGAGGATGCAGTCATTATACTTGTATAAAATCTCGAAGAAATAAAATTGTTCCCATTTGAGATGTATGTTAATTACACTCATATTCATTGATGGTAGATACATGTCTCAACCTTATCTGATCCATGATTGTAATGCTTTGAGTACATCGAATATTGAAATAAATTGAAAGTTTGCATGCATCAATTGATGAAGAGGCCAGGGCTAAGCTCCTTATTCATATTCTGACAAGAGCATGCAGTAACTAATTCAGGAATGCATTCATATACTGCAATAATCTGGTTTGGGTTGACAGATTAGTGCACAACATATACTACTGTAATTCGTTTGTAGCAATGGTTCAGTCAGGTTAGGATAATTTAATGGTGCACAGTCATTTGAAAGGTGAAAAAAAGTCTTAGTGAGCAATTAGTTATTTCAGTTACAATATATCATGAATGGGCTTGATATTAAAATTTATTGCGAAGTATATCATATGGATTGAAGAATTACCAGCCTGTGATTGATCCCAGCAATATGTGGTGCCGGTCCACCCATCCACCGCAACAATAAAGCCGTTGTGCTCGATGGCATCACTGTAATCTACACCCCAACTAGCAAGAGAGAATAACCTCCACTCCTGGCTACCATTAGCCAGGTAAGCGAGTCCAGAATTGAATAGAGCGATGAGCTTGTAATCTGAGTAATGTCCAGCTTTTGTGGGCACTTCGCAAATTACAATCTTCAACAAAAACATGGCACGCCCATACGTCATGTACCTTTCAGGAGGCAAGTCGGGGAAGCCAATCCATTCCTCCCGAAAAATGTTGCAAGTTTCCGACGATGGTAGGGAGATTTCTTGGTGCGTGTAGATGTTCGCGAGGAACCAGTTCCCACCACTGTCCACGCCGGCGATCCAGTCGCCATTCATGCCAACCCAGAATCTATTGTCCATGAACGGCAGGATGGCTGTGCGCCGAGGATGGTCGAGGGGCACAACGTGGTACACCGTGTGGTGCGCACTACTATCATCATAGTGCCAATGGGCAGAATCGGGCATCAGCAAGCAGGGTCCATCCCAATGGTGTAGATTCATGTTGTCGGCGACATGGCGGCACAGCGTTTTGGAGCATGCGGCCAGCCGGACGTCGACTGTAACGTCCAGACTCTGGGCAATGAGATTGAACAGCTCGGCGGGGAGCTTCCCCCAGTCGCCATCCAGCTGGTCGTCGTTCGATGCCGCCATGGAGACGAGATGGATTTAAAAGGGCGGATGCAAGTATGTGTGATTGGAGTTTTGTAGGAGAGTCGAGCGGGAAGGAGGAGTGCTGCGGTTCTGCGGAGGGGTGAGGAGAGAAAGCTATGCAAATGGGAGATCTAGAGGATGAAAAAACTTCTAGCAGCGGTTGGCGAGTGGAGAACGATGATGGAAGTGGAGAGCCAAGGATGGAAACGATGGACATGAAGAGTAGGAGTGGATATGACTTTTTTTATTCTTCAGCAGCTGCATCGAGGCGCCGAGTAAAACTTCGGCTAGGATAGCACGCCACTACGTCCTGGTGCAGTTACTGTCCCGTCAAATCAGTTTGACCACAGAAATGGTTTCTTTATTACAGTATAACTTAATTTTTTCGAACAATATATACTAGTACTCCATTTAATATAATCACTCCGATTCATATTACTTGTCAAATGATATGGATGAATCTAGAACTAAAATGTGTCTAGATATATCTATATTATAGTCAACTAATATGAATCCGAGTTTGTTTGGTTCAAAGGATTTCTAAAGGTATCTTGTACGGAGTAGGATTTTTACACATAGGGATTTTTCCTATAGAGCTTGCTTGATTCAAAGGATTGAGAACCCTCCAAAATACCTATGGATTGCTTTCTCTACAATCCTATCTCTCGGTAATATTGCTATGTGTCTATAACAACTATGAAATGAACTCAATCTCAATAGAAATTTCCTTTGTCTTTCCTAATCAAACAACTAGTTATTTTATGTCTTCGTTTACAAATTAAGATAATTTTTAGGTTATAGGTAATCGTCGAGCTTATGTGATCATCTTTTATGATCAAACTTACTTGATCAGCCGCGGAGGCGCAAAGGAGCAGTGGTGTGCATTAATACGGCCGCATGGGGAAGGCACAGCTAGCGACGATGAGACGTATCGCCAGCATTGGCCTAGGGAACCGTCGCCACCATTAATAAAAGCTATCCCTTTGGGCACCATGTCTCCCACTACTCGTGTCACGCGCGCATGTGGGTTACGGATGGATGGGCTGGGGAAGCCGGACAGAAAACATGACAACCAGGGGGAAAATGAATAAAAATAATACAAAGTCGAAAATATTTCGAAAAATAAACTTTGTACTTCGTAAGAAACTCCATGCGTTTAGCAAATGCGAAGGCAATATGTAGAAACACGTCTAGACCACGTCTAGAACCACTTCCCAAAGCTTAAGGATTATATTGATTTTTAGAAAGTCAAACTATGTTAAGTTTGACTAAGTTTTTACCAAAAGCATTAATATGCAAGATACAAAATCAATATTATTAGATAGAAAATAAATTATATTTTCATATGGTGTCTACAAAATATTATATGTGCTGATAGATTCTTTTAAGAGTTTGGTCGAACTTTACTTGGTTTGACTTTTCAAGAAAAATATACAAAGCTTTAAGCATTGGAACGGAGGTATTTTTCGAAGCACCTACTTGTCTTTAGAAGACAAAAGAAAACATGGAGTAAGGTTGTTTTTTGTGCAAAAGTTTACGTCAAAATCTGGTTATTTGTGTAAAAAGAATCTCAAATTGTGTTATGTGCAAAAACTGCACCAAGAAGTGGTGGTATGTGCAATTTCCTCCATCACACAAAAGGCAAGCCATTGATACATATATAATTGTGAATAATTACAAAAGTAGTAGGCAGCTAATAAGCGCACATGATTAAACTGCTATGCGAGATCTTCAGCCACCAGAAGTCGTTCCCGCGCCTCTCTAGCATTGAAAATCACGCGTTCTGCGACTTCCATCAAAGAGACAAGCTGAGCTTTGATCCGTTCTCCCAGATGAATGGCCTCGTCACAACTCCTACGAGCACAGGCCGTGATCTCATCCACTTCTAGGAAAGACACCGCCTGCCTGTACCGAAATATCTTGATCCCTAACTCTCTGTTCTCCTCCCGCATGCTGGCAAGATCCAACTTCATCCTCCGACAAGATAAGCAAGGGGAGTGATCCTGCCAAAGGTAACAACAAACATATCGAGCGTTACCGGCAAACGAAGGGCACAAATTGGCTGATTAACGAATATGGTCACTAACATGTAGGACAGACTTAAGTGGTGTCTACATGTCAGTGACTCGAAGTACCCAAAAACCAGCAACCCAAAGTCAGCTAGTAATATTAACCTCCGTCTTCAGCTCCTTCATCCTCTTGAACGGCGGGGAAGCTGGCAACTTATCTTCTTCTACGACCTCTCGCTGGAACCTGACGTCGAAGGATGAGAGATCCTGCGAACGGATGTGCTGCGCCTGCGCGTGCGATTCCCCAGGGCGCTTCTGGCGTAACTCGGAGTTCTCCGCGCCGAGATGCGGAAGTTCCGCTCCCGGGGCCTTGTTGACCCTAAGCCGAGATAGCTCCTGTGTAAGCCGACGAAAAATGTTCAAAATGTTACAGATCAGGCATATCATTACCAGTGCAAACGAGGTAAGTGAATCTCCGGGATCTCGCCCAAAGACCGCGGTTGGTCCAATGCCACCACATCTTCTCCGAGATTGACTAACTCCTTTACATCATCTTCTCCGACATTGACTATCTCCTTTACATCATCTTCTGCTCCGAGCTTGACCATCTCCTTTACATCATCTTCTCCTGCGAGCTTGATCATCTGCCTCACATCATCTTCTCCGGCGATATCGACCCTCTCCTGCGGAAGATAACAGATATAAGTCCGAGTATTACCAGCAAAACGAAGGTAATTAAAAGAGGCGTAGTAACCCTTGTGTCCTGGCTAATCAACGGCGGGGACGCTGAGCCCGCATCGTCTCCTCCGAGATCTCCCTTCGCAGGCAGGATTGTTAGAGACAGTGTACTTCTGGTAGTAGTATTTATGCGTGGGGCGCCAGGGGGTCGAGAAGCTAGGACTGCATCTTCTCCTCCGAGCTCTTCCTTGGTAGACATGACAAATGAAACGAGGTGTGGGGGGCGTAAAAGGTATAAAATGGCGGACGGCCGCCCCGCCTCGGCCCTCCAAGGCTTAATTTTTTTGCCTTACTAAACTAAAAACCCTATTTTGCGTCTCACACGGACTGCCCTCAGAGGGCTGCAGGGTCCCATATGCGTGCAGGTCCCACACTTTAGTGAGCACAAATCATATGCGGTAGGTAGGCAAACTTCCAACAATCTTCTTTGTCAAGTGAAGACACGTCGTCAAGACTCTCTCTCTCTCTCCCCCCTTTTGTCATTGAAAAAAAAAGAATATTAGACGGGCGCGTAGCCTGCACTGCAGGGGGCGATTTTGACAAAAGTAATCCTTTTGGCGAAGAAAAACACAGAAAGCCACACAAAAAGGTTAGTCCAGTGAAATAGATTGCTCAGAGGGTCAGTCCGTAATTTTCTTTGCCAAAAGGGTTATTTCTGTCAAAATCGCCGCACTGCAGGTTTGCAGCACTGAAAAACCTTGCGTGCCAGTCAACATCACTTCCCGGATAGGTTGAAGCATTTCGAGGCCGTGACTGCTCTCCCTTCCTCTTCTCCTTCCGTGTGACCCTCTTCCACCTTTTATCCTTTGCAACATTTGCAAAAAATTGTCCGTGACTTGTGCTCACTGAAGTGTGGGACCTCACGCATGGGAACCACACGTAAGTGACAGACATGTTGGTGTAATAATTCGGGTGATCATTATACTGTATTAGAACTCCGTACAAAGTTTCGTATGGATTCAAGGGTAGGAAAGCCAACTTATTTACATGACATTATTTTTTCCATGAAGCCAAGTTAACTCATCTAACACTTGGTACATTTTGGTTATATATTCGAAATTTTACTTGAAACTTGTTGGTCATGCCATTTTACTACTCGCCTAACACTTTTTCCGCGCGTGAAGGGATGGGGTGGGCGTGATGCTACCCTAAATTTGTGGGACCCCAAAAAACTTGCAAATCAAGCCAAAGAAACACGATCTTGTCCCCTACCCCCCCCCCATGATTTTGACCTAAATTTGAAATCAAGCCAAAGGTGGTTCAAAAACGGCAATCGGAAATCATGGATTGTTCATCATTTTTCTATATAGCTAGGGAAAATAGCAGACATGCCATACCAATGTTTTAGAAAAGAGCCCTTCAAAAAAGTGTGGCAACATGTTGGAATTCGACCATCTTAATTTCTTCCCACGTGTGAGCTTTGGTACTACTACTACACAAGAACCATGTCAAACTTTTGAATCATGGCCCATTTTATGTATATATTTGCAACTTTTCATGCACGCATGAAAACTTTGCAAAATATGTGCATTTTGGGTTGTCGCACATAAATGTGTGTTTACTTGTCTGCCACCAATTAATCCAATTCTCATTTGTGGGGAAACATGACACGAGATGGCCATTTCCAAAGTTTCATGAATTATCTCAAAGTGAATCCATATATGTACAATTTTTGGGGGCTAAATTTCATGTTTTAAACCTAGCTAGTATTTGACCAAGATTCAAATGGGCATAAAATTAAAAAAAACAGAAAAATGAAAAACCAAAGCACATAGCCTTCTTATGTCATATATTAAGAATTCAAGTTGATAAACAAAAGGTCTAGACATATTCAAACTAGAAAAATAATGTATCTACCCCTAACACTCTAAACTCCATCTTATGAAGTCAAGCATGAAGAGAAGTGGTTTGGGTTTCAAACACAAATTTCAAAAACCTCCCAAGCTTCATTTTAGAGTGACTAAGAAGGATCCATGCTTACCATTTAATTTTTAGATTTTAAACTTGTTTAAATCTTTGTGAAACCTAGGATTTGACCAAGATTCAAATGGGCATAAAAAATCAGGAAAAAGCCAAAAGAATGATAAACCAAAGCACATAGCATTCTTATGTCATACAGTAAGCATTCAAGTTGATTAACAAGGTCTAGACATATTCAAACTAGAAAATCATGTATATATCTGTCCCTAACCTTAAACTCTGTCTTATATATGAAGTCAATCATGAAGAGAAGTGGTTTGGGTTTCAAACATGAAAATTTCAAGAACATCCCAAAGTCGCTTCATTTTAGAGTGACTAAGAAGGATCCAGGCTTACCTTTTCGTTTTCATATTTTATACTTGTTTAAATCCAGGTCAAACATAGGATTTGACCAAGATTCAAATGGGCATAAAATAAAAAAATAGAAGAATGAAAAACAAAAGCACATAGTCTTATTATGTTATATAGTAAGCTTTCAAGTTAATAAACAAGGTTTAGACATGTTCAAACGGAACAAATCATGTATCTAGCCCCTAACCATAAACTCGGTCGATTTTCATGTTTTAAACTTGTTTAAATCTTGGTCAAACCTAGCTAGTATTTGACCAAGATTCAAATGGGCATAAAATTCAAAAAAATCAAAAAAATGAAAAACCAAAGCACATAGCCTTCTTATGTCATATAGTAAGAATTCAAGTTGATAAACAAGGTCTAGACATATTCAAACTAGACAAATCATGTATCTACCCCTAACACTCTAAACTCTGTCTTATGAAGTCAAGCATGAAGAGAAGTGGTTTTGGGTTTCAAACATGGAAATTTCAAAAACCTCCCAAAAACTTCATTTAGAGTGACTAAGAAGGATACATGCTTCCCTTTTCATTTTCATGTTTTAAACTTGTTTAAATCTTGGTCAAACCTAGGATTTGACCAAGATTCAAATGGGCATAAAAATTCAGGAAAAAACCAAAAGAATGATAAACCAAAGCACATAGCATTCTTATGTCATACAGTAAGCATTCAAGTTGATTAACAAAGGTCTAGACATATTCAAACTAGAAAATCATGTATATATCTGTCCCTAACCTTAAACTCTGTCTTATGAAGTCAATCATGAAGAGAAGTGGTTTTGGGTTTCAAACATGAAAATTTCAAGAACATCCCAAAAGTCGCTTCATTTTAGAGTGACTAAGAAGGATCCAGGCTTACCTTTTCGTTTTCATATTTTATACTTGTTTAAATCCAGGTCAAACATAGGATTTAACCAAGATTCAAATGGGCATAAAATAAAAAAATAGAAGAATGAAAAACAAAAGCACATAGTCTTCTTATGTCATATAGTAAGCTTTCAAGTTGATAAACAAGGTTTAGACATGTTCAAACCAGACAAATCATGTATCTAGCCCCTAACCATAAACTCGGTCGATCTTATGAAGTCTAGCATGAAGAGAAGTCGTATTGGTTTCAAACATGAAAATTTCAAGAACCACCCAAAATCTTCAAATGGGCATATAACATTCAAAAAACTAGAAAAATGAAAAACCAAAGCACATATATAGCCTTCTTATGTCATATAGTAAGCATTCAAGTTGATAAACAAGCATGTCTAGACATATTCAAACCCGACAAATCATGTATCTACCCCTAACCCTAAACTCTGCATGTCTTATGAAGTCAACCATGAAGAGAAGTGGTTTTGGGTTTCAAACATTGAGATTTCAAGAACCCCCCAAAAGCTTCATTTTAGAATGACTAGCTAGGAAGGATCCAGGCTTACCTTTTCATTTTCATGCTATGAACTTGTTTAAATCTTGGTCAAACCTAGGATTTGACGAAGATTCAAATGGGCATAAACATTCAAAAAAATCCAAAATCAAAAACCAAAGCACATATAGTCTTCTTATGTCATATAGTAAAGATTGAAGTTGATAAACAAGGTATAGACATATTCAAACTAGACAAATCATGTATCTACCCCCTAAAGCCCTAAACTAGCTTTGTCTTATGAAGTCAAGCATGAAGAGAAATGGTTTTGGGTTTCAAATTAAACATGGAAATTTCAAGAACCCCCCCCCCCCAAAGCTTCATTTTGGAGTGACTAAGAAGGATCGAGGTTTACCTTTTCATTTTCATGTTTTAAACTGCCTTAGATCTTGGTCAAACCTATGATTTCACCACGACTCAAATGGGCATAAAAATTAAAAAAAATAAAAAAATGAAAAACCAAAGCACATAGCCTTCTTATGTCATATATAGTAAGCATTCAACTTGATGAACATGGCTGGTCTAGACATATTCATAATAGAAAAAACGTGTATCTACCCCCTAACGATTAATTAACTTTGTCTTAATTATGAAGTCAAGCATGAAGAGAAGTGTTTTTGGGTTTCAGACATGGAAATTTTGAAAACCTCCCAAAAACTTCATCTTAGAGTGACAAAGAAGGATCCAAGCTTACCTTTTCATTTTCATGTTTTAAGCTTGTTTAAATATTGGTCAAGCCTAGGATTTGACCAAGATTCAAATGGGCATAAAAATTCTGGAAAAATAAAAAAATAAAAACCAAAGCACATAGTCTTCTTACGTCATATATATCTATAGTAAGCATATTCAAGTAGATAAACAAGGTATAGACATATTCAAAACAGACAAATCCTGTATCTACCCCTAACCCTAAACTCGGTCTTATGATGCCTAGCATGAAGAGAAGTCGTTTTGGGTTTCAAACGTTTAAGCCAAAAGCCCCATTTCATATATTTCAAATTTGGTTCAAATTTGAAAGACATACAAGTTATAGCACACATAGTGCATACATGTTCACACATACTGCACTACTCCCTCCGTCCACAAATAAGTGTACATTTGGGTTTTTGGATAAGTCAAACTTTAACAATTTTGACCATTTTTTTACCAAAAAGTAGCAACATGTGTGACATCAAATTACTATATTATGAGACTGTATTTTGAGATGAATCTAGTGATGGTAGTTTAGTGTCATAAATGTTGTTACGTTTCCCTAAAAAGTTAGTCAAAGTTAATAAAGTTTGACTTATCTAAAAACCCAAATGTACACTTATTTGTGGACGAAACACTAGATGCTAATTAACCCTATAGTTTGAGGCCATTTGGATGAGGTGAAAAAATCTTGGATTAGAAATGGGTTGTTCGAACCCGTAGTTGGATTTTTATGAACTTGATCTGTAGTACAAAACCCTAGTTAACGTATTTAATTATAGATTCATAGGTTGATTTTTCTACCTTTATTATTTAAATACTGTACGACATGTGTGTTTGCCGTCGAGTGAAACTCGGAGAAGAGGGGATCACTCGGAAGGAGAGAAGAAGGAAGAGCATTATGTCTCCCCTTTTCGGGTGATGATGTTGACTTTTTTGCAGGGTTTGTCAGTGAGCAGGGAGGTGCGTGACGACGACGCGCGACGAGGCCAAGAATGAGAGAGATTTGTTTTTGTGAGAGGGACAACCGAGGGATCCAGAAGGACCCACAGATTTCCAAAACGCATCCTGATGCGTCTTCTCTTAAACAAAGAAGATGGCTTTTGCGTGCCTACCGCATGTGACTTGTGCTCACCGAAGTGTGGGACCTCACGCATGGCACCACGTGGCAGACTGACCTGTTGGTGTAAAAACTAGGTTGATTATTATAGTGCATTAGAACAAAGTTTCCTATGGATTCAGGGGTGGGAAATCCAAGTTAACTCATTTACATGACATTAATTTTTCCATAAAGCAAAGTTAACACATCTATCAATTGGTACATTTTGGAGTGACTAAGAAGGATCCATGCTTATTCGTTTTTACGTGTTAAATTTGTTTAAATCTTGCTCAAACCTAGGATTTCACCAAGATTGAAATGGGCATGAAAATTCAAAAAAAAAATGAAATACCAATGCACATAGTCTTCTTCTGTCATATATAGTAAGCATTCAAGATGATAAACAAGGTCTAGACATATTCAAACCAGGCAAATCATGTATCTACTCCCTAACGACCCTAAACTCCGTCTTATGAAGTAAGGCATGAAGAGAAGTGGTTTTGGGTTTCAAACATGCAAATTTCAAAAACCTCCCAAAAGCTTCATTTTAGAGTGACTAAGAAGGATCGAGGCTTACCTTTTCATTTTCATGTTTTAAACTTGTTTAAATCTTGGTCAAACCTAGCTAGTATTTGACCAATATTCAAATGGGCATAAAATTCAAAAAAAATCAGAAAAATGAAAAACCAAAGCACATAGCCTTCTTATGTCATATAGTAAGAATTCAAGTTGATAAACAAGGTCTAGACATATTCAAACTAGAAAAATCATGTATCTACCCCTTACACTCTAAACTATGTCTTATGAAGTCAATTAAGCAAGAGAAGTGGTTTTGGGTTTCAAACATGGAAATTTCAAAAACCTCCCAAAAGCTTCATTTTAGAGTGACTAAGAAGGATCCATGCTTACCTTTTTAATTTTCAGATTTTAAACTTGTTTAAATCTTTGTGAAACCTAGGATTTGACCAAGGATTAAATGGGCATAAAAATTCAGGGAAAAAACCAAAAGATTGATAAACCAAAGCACATAGCATTCTTATGTCATAGAGTAAGCATTCAAGTTGATAAACAAGGTCTAGACATATTCAAACTAGAAAATCATGTATATATCTGCCCCTAACCTTAAACCTGTCTTATGAAGCAATCATGAAGAGAAGTGGTTTTGGGTTTCAAACATGAAAATTTCAAGAACATCCCAAAAGCCGCTTCATTTTAGAGTGACTAAGAAGGATCCATGCTTACCTTTTTATTTTCACATATTATATACTTGTTTAAATCCAGGTCAAACATAAGATTTGACCAAAAATATATGTGTATAAAATATAAAAATAGAAGAATGAAAAAACAAAAGCACATAGTCTTATGTCGTATGTCATATAGTAAGCTTTCAAGTTGATAAACAAGGTTTAGACATGTTCAAACCAGACAAATCATGTATCTAGCCCCTAACCATAAACTCGGTCGATCTTATGAAGTCTAGCATGAAGAGAAGTCGTATTGGTTTCAAACATGAAAATTTCAAGAACCTCCCAAAATCTTCAAATGGGCATAATATTCAAAAAAACCAGAAAAATGAAAAACCAAAGCACATAGCCTTCTTATGTCATATAGTAAGAATTCAAGTTGATAAACAAGGTCTAGACATATTCAAACTAGACAAATCATGTATCTACTCCTAACACTCTAAACCTTGTCTTATGAAGTCAAGCATGAAAGAGAAGTTTGGGTTTCAAAACATGGAAATTTCAAAAACCTCCAAAAGCTTCATTTTAGAGTATTTAAGAAGGATCATGCTTACCTTTTAATTTTCAGATTTTAAACTTGTTTAAATCTTTGTGAAACATAGGATTTGACCAAGATTCAAATGGGCATAAAAATTCAGGAAAAAACCAAAAGAATGATAAACCAAAGCACATAGCATTCTTATGTCATAGAGTAAGCATTCAAGTTGATTAACAAGGTCTAGACATATTCAAACTAGAAAATCATGTATATATCTATTCCTAACCTTAAACTCTGTCTTATGAAGCAATCATGAAGAAGTGGTTTGGGTTTCAAACATGAAAATTTCAAGAACATCCCAAGTCGCTTCATTTTAGAGTGGCCCAAGAAGGATCCAGGAGCTTACCTTTTTCGTTTTCATATTTTATACTTGTTTAAATCCGAGGTCAAACATAGGATTTGACCAAGATTCAAATGGGCATAAAATAAAATAAAAATAATAGAAGAATGAAAACAAAAGCACATAGTCTTCTTATGTCATATGGTAAGCCTTGCAAGTTGATAAACAAGGTTTAGACATGTTCAAAACAGAAGACAAATCATGTATCTAGCCCTAACCCTAAACTCTGTCGATCTTATGAAGTCGATCTAGCATGAAGAGAAGTCGTATTGGTTTCCAACCATGAAAATTTCAAGAACCACCCAAAATCTTCAAAATGGGCATATAACATTCAAAAAACTAGAAAAATGAAAAACCCAAAAGCACATATATAGCCTTCTTATGTCATATAGTAAGCATTCAGGGTTGATAAACAAGCATGTCCAGACATATTCAAACACGACAAATCCATATATCTACCCACAACCTAAACTTCACATGTCTTATAAATCAACCAGAGAAGTGGTTTTTGGGTTTCAAACATTGAGATTTCAAAACCCCAAAAGCTTCATTTTAGAATGACTAGCTAGGAAGGATCCGGGCTTACCTTTTCATTTTTCATGTTATAGACTTGTTTAAATCTTGATCAAACCTAGGATTTGACCAAGATTAAATAGGCATAAACATTCAAAAAAATCAAAAATAAAAAACCAAAGCACATATAGTCTTCTTATGTCATATAGTAAATTGAAGTTGATAAACAAGGTCTAGACATGTTAAACTAGACAAATCATGTATCTACCCCCGTCGTCCAAAACGTATCTACTTTCCCGAACACTTTTGCTATTGTTTTGCCTCTAATTTGTGTATTTTGGATACAACTAACACAGACTAACGCTGTTTTCAGCAGAACTGCTCTGGTGTCTCGTTTTTGTGCAGAAATCCAACTTTCGGGAAAATCCTCGGAATTCTTGCAGAAGGCCCTATTTTACCAAAATATTGACGGAGCCAGAAGGGCAAGGAGGCTGTGGGCCCCCTCCCCACACGGCGGCGCGGCCAGGAGGGGGGCCGCCTTTGACCATGTGGTGTGGCCACCTCGGCCAGAGCCCTCAGCTTCCCCCTTGGACTGCTTGTTGGTTTTCGACACGAACGCACGGGGGAGAAGTAGAGTCGCCGAGGAGAGAGCCCTCGAGAGAGCCGCCATATCGCGAAACTCCGTCGCGGGAGCCAGAAGTCTCCGGCACCGCCGGGACGGGGAATTGGGGGAGATCTTCACCGCCATCACCGCTAACGCCTCCATCGACCAGACATGTTTCCCCCATCCATGTGTGAGTAATTCGGTTGTAGGCTGAAGGGGATGGTAGGGATTGGATGAGATTGGTCATGTAATAGTCACTTAAGATTGTTAGGGCATAGTGCCTAGTATCTGTAGATGCCACTTTTATGATATTGTTGCAACTTGTTATGCTTAATGGTTCGCTAGGGCCCGAGTGCCATGATCTCAGATCTGAACATGTTATTGTTTCATCATGATATGCATTGTTTATTGATCTTACCTGCAAGTTGTATACCACATGTCGCTGTCCGGAACCAATGGCCCTGAAGTGACAGAAATCGGACAACCGGAGAGGATGGTAGTGATGTGAGGATCACATGTGTTCTGAATGTTGTGCGGTACTATATTAAAAGGAGTACCTTAATATCCGATGGTTCCCTAGAGCCGACTGCCAAGCTGGTAGGACAAAGATGTTGTGCAAGTTTTCTCATTGCGAGGCACGTACGACTAAATATATGGAACACATGCTATTGATTGATTAGTACTTGGATACGGTTTATTATTATCTGCAAATGCCCATGCTTTGATTGTTACATGAGTTTCTCTCATCCATACAACGCCCGTTAAATCCGTCTCTGTGTATTTTTAATCCTGTTGTTTACTATAATCACTACTATTTGTCTTTATTTCACATTAACGCTATTTCACTGTTTCCTTTATATAAAGCTGACCCCTCTTGATAAACTCTTATGAGCAAGTGTTGTTAGATAAATTTGAATTGACAACTCATTTGTTAAGGCTTACAAGTATTCTTTGTCTCCTTTGTATCGAATCAATAAATTGGGTAATACTTCCTTCGAAACTATTGCGATCCCCTATACTTGTGGGTCATCAAGACTATTTTATGGCGCCGTTGAGCATAGCTTTAGTTGGAAGTTCACTTGGATTGATATTGTTAGCTGCAAATTCTCCATCATGGGTAAACCTCACGGTACTAAGATCGCCATATTACCATCCACTACAAGAAAAGGTACAACTCTTGGTACCTGTGCTCTTGATTCACCATCAGCGATAAGTAAACTTGTTTCACATACATGCTTCACATGCTGGTATACATGAATCTGAAAATTCTCATAATATTGATAATGTTTTTGCTGTGCTTGATGATAGTGGTTCATTGGGATCTTTTCTAGATGCTACGATTGCTAAGTCTAGACAAATTGAAAATACTGAAACTCCTAATGCTACACCTGTTAATTCACCCGAACTTGATTATTCTAGTGATGATCTTGATGAAAGATTATGTAGAGCTTGATGATGATTTTATTGAAAAATGCAATGCTACCACTGATGCAAGAAAAATTAAAAAGTTGCTTACAGAACATGTTGTTAGATATAAACTATCTCCCGATCCTAAATTTGCCACATCTCCTATAAACATTGAGGATAAGATTATGATTTTTCTCTTGATCTATCTACCTATTGTTGAGAAAACACCCTTTATCTGATGTTGAAAAGTATGTTGAACACTTGACTGAGTTATCTACTCTTAGTGGTGTGTTTTCTGATGATGTCAAGATGCGTACTTATTTTGTCGCTAAAATTTTTCCTTTCTCATTAAAGGATGATGCTAAAACTTGGTATAATAATTTGCCTCCTGGTTCTATTAAAAGTCCAACTGACTTGCGTGATGTTCTTTCGAAAATACTTTCCTGCTAGTGCTCAACATGCTGCTTTGCAGAGAATTTATAATTTTGACCAGGAAGATGGAGAGAAATTGCCTGAGGCTTGGGCGAGATTTTGCTCTCTTATTAGAGCTCAGCCTGACCATGATTTGGAAAAGCATGATTTACTTGATATGTTTATAGTGGACTAACTAATGAGTCTAGGGCATACCTGGATAGTTGTGCTGGTTGTGTTTTCGGGAAAAGAACTCCAGACGACGCTGAAATTGGCTAAAATAGGCCGTAATCATGATGATTGGTCTACACCTGAACCAACCCTGACACCGATAGTGAAGAAGAGGTATGATTAAATTGAATGATGAAGATATGAGGAAAGCCAAGAAGTCTCTTAAAGAGAAGGGTATTAAACTTGAAGATGTAAGAAAATTTACACTCCTATAGAAGAATATATGTGAGACAATTCCCCTTCATCCATGATTGAGGTGCACGCGCTTCAACACTTTACTAGGGGGAAGATATTCCGTATTCAAAATCTCCACTCAATGCTTAGATGAATTTGATAATTATGTTGTTAAGAAAACTTTTAATATGAGAGTAGAGAATCATTTAATGGAAAATTCGAGCTATTAGTAGATTGCATGTATTATTGAGAGAACCTCCAATGATGTTAAGATACTTGTTAAGCATTTTCAAATGGTTCAAACTCAAATTGATCAACTTACTAAAGTGCAAAATGACTTGTTGGGAAATAATTCTAAAGAAAAACATGCTTATGAAGTAACAACTAGAGGTGGTGTTTCTACCCGGGATCCTCTATATCCTGAAGGCCAAAAGGATTGAACAAGATTCTCAACTAATTAAAACTAGTACTCAAAAAGAAAAGAAAAAGAAACATAAAACTGTTGTAGAATCCTCTGAACCTGTCAATGATCCTAATAGTATTTCTATTTATGATGCTCTGAAACAGAAAGTGGTAATGAACATGAGGAAGATAATGATAAGAATGATATCCGATAAAGAAGAAATTGAAAAAGAACACGAAAAGCATGCTAAAAATAAAAAGTATGAAGATTTTATTCTTGAGAAACATAGACGTAGAAAGAGAGACAGCAGGTTAAGAAAGCAAATGCCATACCCTGTGAAATTAAATCAAGGAGGAAGACATTATAATAAATTTTGTGATTGGATGAAACCTTTATTTCTGAAATCCCTTTGGTGATCTTGGCTAAATTGCATCCTTATTCCAAAATATATGAAGATATTGTTACTAACATAAAGGAAAATCCCCAATGAGGAAATTTCTACTATGCTCGCTAATTATTCCTTCAATGTAGATTCGAAAGTTGGGCGACCCGGGTATACGAACTATTCCTTGTTCCATCAAGAATAATTATGTTAGAACTGCTTTATGTGATTTGGGAGCAGGTGTGAGTGTGATGCCTTTTTCTCTTTATAAGAGACTTGATTTAGATAAATTGATACCTACTGATATATCTTTGCAAATGGCTGATAAATCTACTGCTATTCCTGTTGGTTTATGTGAAAATGTTCCTGTTCAAGTTACTCAGCATTGCTTGATATTAACTGATTTTGTTGTGTTGGAAATGCCTGAAGATGAATGTCCATTATTCTTGGAAGACCCTTTCTTAATACTGCAGGGGCTGTTATTGATTGCAATAAAGGCATGGTTACTTTCAATGTTGATGATAAGGAACACACTGTCTATTTTCCCAAGAGGATTGATAAAGTGTGTGGAGTCAATACAATTTTTAATGTGAAAACTATCAAAGTGGGATCCATTGATTGTCCTATATATGAGCCTAAAGAAGAATATCAAACTCTTGTGATTGGATCCATATCAATTCAATATAAGGTAACATGATTGATTTGAGGTTTATTTCTTCTTATGTCATATAAAATTTATTTGGTAGCAAGACTTGATCAACCTTGTTAACAAGTATATTTTATTGCATAAAAGAGCTAAACAACACTTCTTTCTTTCTTTCTCCCTTCCCCTATTTTACTTGTTGTAGCACTTTTGTTTTGCAATATGCTTTAGTCATTTAAGATTTTAGAAATCATTTTTCCTGCGCAATAATCATTAATTTAATACCCGAAATGTGCATTTTTCGAAGTTCTCTAAAAATTACAAAAATTACAAAATTGGTCCTATTTTTAAAGCGAGGCACACTGGGAGCACCGGAGGATGAGCACAGCCGGCACCGAGAGTGCACCATAGGCGGAGCGGCCGGCGAGCGCGCCACCATGTGGTGTGGGCCACCCCTTGCCCCACTTCATCATCTCTTCCTCGGCGCCTTCTCTCTCCAGAAAAAGCTGCGTACCAAGTTTCTCTCACTCGTGTTTCTGCTCAAGAACCGCGATTTTTCGATCTCCTTGCTCAGCCCCGATTTCTGTCTGAAATTTGGCACTTTACTCTTTGGTATGTGACTCCTTTGATTGTCCAATTGGAATTTCATTTGGTTGAGTATATCTTGAATATTTTTCTTTGCTGTAGATAACATGTTTAGTGAGCTTGTATGCTTGTTCTAAGTGGTAGAAATTAGTTTTGATGCATGTGTAGTACTCTAGCAAGTTCCTATAGTAGTTCCCCTCATTATACACCTTGAAATCAAATTTTATAATGATTGTTGAAAATTTCAGAAAGGGAAGATGAAGAAATTCAAATTTGGAGAGTTGTTCAAGAAAGCAACAACCAGCACCGGTAGGCCCTCAAGGGCGTCTACTCAAATTAGGCGATCCTACAATGAGGATGTCATCGCGCCTAGCTTCGCGCCCGAGGAGGACCAAGGGGTCCTTCCCATGTTATGATTTTCTGACAAATGCAGGGATATTGGATGACTTCTTCACCCTCGTCAACAGGGCAGGCTTAGCCACCTACGTGGGAGACGAGAGGGGACAATATTACAGGCTCACCAAAGTTTTCGTTGAGAGCTTCAAGTTCCACAACACGGAATATGAGCCGACAGTCGCATTCAAGATTTATGATATTCCTGTTACCATGAAATTGGAAGAATTTTGTTGTGCATTGGGTATTGCCCCTGTAGGTACAGCAAGGAGGATTGATGACAACCCCCGGGACTTGTTGGAGCTCTACCGAGGGATCACCGGGGATGATTGCCGCACCATCCAGCGAGGGAAGATAAGAAACATTCAACTCCCCGCTATTAAGTATTTCGCATATTACATTGGTACTAGCATTTTGGGTAGAGAAAATACTAGTAACATCTCTAGCTACCATCTTGCTTTCTTGAATGTTGCACTTACTGGAGAGACACCTTATCATCTTGGTTCTCTTATTGCTCGCCGCTTGTCTAGCAGGGTATTTTTGGAGGAACTATTGCACTACGCATTTTAACACATCTAGATATTCCTCTTGATTCTAATGATGTACCATTAACCCCTAGGAAGCTAGATATTGCTGCTATGAAGAGCCATCGTTTTGTTACTACTGACTCCACTATAGATAATATGGTCTATAGAATGTTGTTTGCTGATGGGAATGAGAAGGAAATCCCTCTTCCCCAGCCAGGTTTGTTCAATATTGACAGGCAATCATGGTCGCTCACTAAGGAGGCGGTGGAGGAACATATGAAGATACAAGAATTCCACCAGCAACATGACTCCGAGAACGCCGAGCCCTCCTACGACTACACCGTCACGTACCCCGACGTTTCCTCCAGCACATACATGGAACCGGGTCGTTCTTCGTCATATTACGAAGACACCACTTCATGGGGACCGTGGGAATGAACTCCACTTAGGCCAAAAGCCTAAGCTTGGGGGGAGGTATACCGGCATCACTCATTCTTTGCATATTATGATTTCTGGATACTTGTACATACTTGTTTAGTCTCTAGAGTGGTTTCTAATGAGAGGAAGATGATATTTGGGGAAGTGCTGTCCAAAAACATGATTCTGTGCTGTTACCAAAAAATTCGTACGCACAGCCAGAACGTTATTTTGAGTTGCCAATTTTTGAATGTTCCACAGGTTGTTATCTAACTTTCATTAGTTGAACACTTTGAGTCTGAGCAATGGAAGATTTTTGTTAAATTCGATTTCTGTACTGCTGTCAGGATTTGGCAGATTTCTGTCATCCTGCTTTTCTGTGTTTCTATTAGTTTGCATTCTTTTGTTTTCACTTTGTTTCTTTCCTAAAACACAAAAAGACCAAAAATATTTCTGTTGTTTCTCTTCACCATTTGTTTATTTGGTTCCTTGCTCTTAGTTTGCTTTATTTGCTATCGTTAGTTTGCTATAAGAAAACCCAAAAAGATTTTGCTTTGTTTGCTTGTTTTCTTTCGTGCTTGTTTCTAATTCGAAAACACCAAAAATATTTGCTGTTCTTCTTTGGTTTGTAAAGTTCATCATGAGTTCAATGGTCTTCGGTGGCTGGAGAGGCGTGGTTTTCATTTCATACTATCCAAGCTACACAAGTGAGAAGGCAATAATGACGATCTACAGATCTGATTGTGGTGAGAGGCTAGTATGAACTCTATTTGCTTTCATTTTTATTACATATACTCATCCATATGATCATGCTTAAGTTGTTTCATGTGAGGTATATGTTATTTGAGAAGGTCTAGTAGTTCATGGTCTCTCATGTTTAGTTCCAATCTATTAATATGAGTAGCATGTCTGGATGTTGCTTACATTGTTTTATTCATAAGTAAGTATGGCATTGTGGTATCCTCCTGTCCGAATAATTCATTTATATCGACTTGGCATGCTCACGCATGCATATGACTAAACAAAGTCAATTACGCCTCGATGATTTATATTGCTTGAGTTATTGTATCACTTTTATGCCTCCGTTAATTTATTTTACCGCAAGCATGTTATGACAGTTTCTGCTCTCTTGATTTGTCGCTCCCTAGTCTTTGCTAGCCTTCACTTGTACTGAGGGAGCGCCGCTCGTGCTTCCAAACACCTGGTAAGTTGTCAAAAGTGTTCACCATAAATACCTATGCATGGCATTTCAAACCATTCAAGTAAATTCTCATGTGCTACCTTTAAAACTTTCAAAATACTTCTCAATTTGTGTTAATACCATAGCTCATGAGGAAGTATGTGGTGTTTCGCTTTCAACCCATGTCATTTACTTTTGACGGACTCTCCATATGGACTAGTGGCACATCGCTTATCCAATAATTTTGCAAAAAGAGTGGCAATGGGATTCCCGGTCCCAAATTAATAAATAGACCCTCCTCCATGGTTTGTGATTGTTGGACGGCACCCGAAGATTCGGTTAGCCATGGCTTGTGTAAGCAAAGGTTGGGGGGAGTGTCATCATCATAATAAAACTAAAATAAAAAGGCACTCCTTCATGGTATGAGATTGTTGGCAGGCACCCGAGGGTTCGGTTAGCCATGGTTTGTGAAAGAAAGGTTGGAAGGAGTGCCATCCAAAAATAAAATAAAATGGGAGCCGCTCTTTGAAGGTTTGTCTGGCAAGGGGGTTAGAGTACCCACTACCATTCGTTGACAACAACAAACACCTCTCAAAATTTTACTTTTATGCTCTCTATATGAAAAGCTCTAGCGCATGTTAATCACAACCCCACTTTCTGTGAAAGGTCAATCTTTTACTTTTTATGTTGTGTCTCCATTCTTTCTTCGAGCACTATCTTGAGAGGCACAACTGTCATTCTTATTATAATATGCTTGTCTCAAAATATGATTGATTGTGGTATAACTTTGATGCTTTTATCTTTGACAATCACTACTTCTAGTCTTTCTATGAACTCCAGAGGTGCCTCGGCATTTATGTTTTGCCGATCAAATACGGGCAAGCGAGATACCACTTTATCATATTCTCTTATGAACATTGCAATCCTGCTTATATACATGATTCATGGTGCTTATTATTAATTGTTGGTACCTTTCCATGATTGACATAGCTGTTGGATGATCTTATTTGCATGTATCTCATTATGAGCTGCTTAAGTATTAGCCATAGCATGAGAATATATACATCCATATGAGCAAATGTGTTCGTGAAAGTTCTTTTATCGCTCGGTTGTTAATTGAATTGCTTGAGGACAAGCAATAAACTAAGCTTGGGGTGATACGTCCAAAGCGTATCTACTTTCCCGAACACTTTGCTATTGTTTTGCCTCTAATTTGTGTATTTTGGATACAACTAACAGGACTAACGCTGTTTCGTGAAGCCCATTCTGGTGTCTCGTTTTTGTGCCGAAATCCAACTTTCGGGAAAATCCTCGGAATTCTTGCGAGAAGGCCTATTTCTGCAAAATATTGGCCAGACGAGGAGAAGGGCAAAGGGAGTGGAGGCAGGGGCCCCCACACCACATCGTGGCGCGGCCTAGGGGAGCCGCCCAGCGACCCATGGTGTGGCCCCTCGGCCGACCTCCCAAACGCCCCCTTCGGTTTACTTATTGGTTTCGACCTGGCTTGTACGGGGGAGAAGTCGAAGTCGCGAGAAACCCTCCAGAGAGCCGCCACGTCGCGGGGAGCCGAAGTCTCAGTTCACGGCACTACGGCAGACGGGGAATTGGAGGAGATCTTCACGCCATCACATGGCATACTCTCCATCGACCAGCCATGTTTCCCACATCCATGTGTGAGTAATTCCCCTGCTGTGAGGCTGAAGGGGATGGTAGGGATGGATGAGATTGGTCATGTAATAGTCATAAGATTGTTAGGGGCATAGTGCCTAGTGTCCATAATTTCACTTTTCTGATATTGTTGCAACTTGTTATGCTTAATGCTTGTCACTAGGGCAGTGCCATGATCTCAGATCTGAACATGTTATTGTTTCATCATTATATGTTACTTGCAAGTTGTATACACATGTGGCTGTCCGGAACCAATGGCCCCACAGAAATCGGGACAACCGGAGAGGATGGTAGTGATGTGAGGATCACATGTGTTCACAATTGTGTGCTTTGCTCCGTGCCTACATTAAAAGGGTACCTTAATATCCGATGGATTTCCCTAGGCAGTGCCGGCTGGTAGGACAAAAGATGTTGTGCAAGTTTCTCATTGCAAACGTACGACTAAATATGGAACACATGCCTATTGATTGATTAGTACTTGGATACCGTTTATTATTATCTGCAGAAGTACACCCATGC
>JAUUTY010001321.1:0-67523 GCA_030979885.1 Lolium multiflorum
TTTGCATAGTTGGTCTCTCTAAGGTCTAGATAATATCTAGTATTGAGTTTTGAACAACAGGGAAGGACGTTGTAGAGTCTTATAATGTTTACAATATGTCTTCTATGTGAGTTTTGCTGCACCGTTCCCTTGAGGTTGCTTCAAATAACCTTGCTAGCTAAACCTTGTATCGAGAGGAATACTTCTCATGCATCCAAAATCCTTGAGCCAACCACTATACCATTTGTGTCCACCATACCTACCTACTACATGGTATTTCTCCGCCATTCCAAAGTAAATTGCTTGAGTGCTACCTTTAAACAATTCAAAAGTTATTACCTCTTATTTGTGTCAATGTTTTATAGCTCATGAGGAAGTATGTGGTGTTTATCTTTCAATCTTGTTGGGCAACTTTCACCAATGGACTAGTGGCTTCATCCGCTTATCCAATAATTTTGCAAAAAGAGCTGGTGGGATTCCCAGTCCCAAATTAATTAACAAAAATAGACACTCCTCCATGGTATGTGATTGTTGGACGGCACCCGAAGGATTCGGTTAGCCATGGCTTGAGAAAGCAAAGGTGGGGAGGAGTGTCATCTAAATAAAACTAAAATAAAAGGCACTCCTTCATGGTATGAGATTGTTGGCAGGCACCCGAGGATTCGGTTAGCCATGGTTTGTGAAAGCAAAGGTTGGAAGGAGTGCCACCCAAAAATAAAATGGGAGCCGCTCTTTGAAGGTTTGTTTGGCAAGGGGGTTAGAGTACACGCTACCATTAGATTGACAACAACAAACACACCTCTCAAAACTACTTTTATACTCTCTTGATGTTTTCAAAATCAAAGCTCTAGCACAAATATAGCAATACGATGCTTTCCTCTTTGAAGGACCTTTCTTTTACTTTTATTGTTGAGTCCGAGTTTACCTATCTCCCTCCACCTTAAGAAGCAAACACTTGTGTGGATTGTGCATTGATTCCTACATACTTGCATATTGCACTTGTTATATTACTCTATGTTGACAATATCCATGAGATATACATGTTATAAGTTGAAAGCAACCGCTGAAACTTAATCTTCCTTTGTGTTGTTTCAACACCTTTACTTTGATTTATTGCTTTATGAGTTAACTCTTATGCAAGACTTATTTATGCTTGTCTTGAAGTACTATTCATGAAAAGTCTTTGCTTTATGATTCAGTTGTTTACTCATGTCATTACCATTGTTTTGATCGCTGCATTCATTACATATGTTTACAAATAGTATGATCAAGATTATGATGGCATGTCACTTCAGAAATTATCTTTGTTATCGTTTTACCTGCTCGGGACGAGCAGAACTAAGCTTGGGGATGCTGATACGTCTCCGACGTATCGATAATTTCTTATGTTCCATGCTACTTTATTGATGATACCTACATGTTTTATGCACACTTTATGTCATATTTGTGCATTTTAGATAACCTAGTAACAAGATCTTAGTGCCGTTCTGTTTTCTCACATTTTTGGTTTCGAGAAATCCTAGTAACGAAATATTCCTAGGAATTGGACGAAATCAACGCCCGGGGTCCTATTTTGCCCGGAAGCATCCAGAACACCCGAGAGCGCCGGAAGGGAAGGGCCTGTGGGCCCAGGATGATAGGGTGGCGCGACTGAGGCTTTGGCGCGCCCGACCTTTGTAGGTGTCGTCGCCCCTTCGACCTCAGGGCTGCCCTTTCGCTATATAAAAGCCCTGTGATCGAAAACCTTACGGAGGGAAGCCACGGTGCGCGAAACCTTCCGAGCGCCGCCATCGCGAAGCCAACATACGGGGACGGGAGTCTGCGGTAGGCACCTGCCGGACGGGGGAAGTGCCAGGAAGGCTTCTCCATCGACTGCCCAGCTGCCATCTCCACCGCCATCTTCATCACCGTTGCTGCTCATGAGGAGGGGGTAGTTCTCCATCGAGGCTCGGGGCTGTACGGTAGCTATGTGGTTCATCTCTATCCTATGTAGTTCAATACAATAATCTCATGAGCTGCCTTACATGATTGAGATTCATATGATGATGCTTGTAATCTAGATGTCATTGTGCTAGTCAAGTGGGTTTTACTTATGTGATCTTCGGAGACTCCTTGTCCCACGTGTGTAAAGGTGATAGTGTGTGCACCGTGTGGGTCTCTTAGGCTATATTTCACAGAATACTTATTCACTGTTATGAATGGCATAGTGAGGTGCTTATTTATATCTCTTTATGATTGCAATGTGTTTGTATCACAATTTATCTATGTGCTACTCTAGCAATGTTATTAAAGTAGTTTTATTCCTCCTGCACGATGTAATGGTGACAGTGTGTGCATCCGTGTTAGTACTTGGTTTATGCTATGATCATGATCTCTTGTAGATTGCGAAGTTAACTATTGCTATGATAGTATTGATGTGTATTATTCCTCCTACATAAGCATGAAGGTGACAGTGTGCATGCTACGTTAGTACTTGGTTTAGTCGTATTGATCTATCTTACACTCTAAGGTTACTTAAATATGAACATTTAATTGTGGAGCTTGTTAACTCCGGCATTGAGGGTTCGTGTAATCCTACGCAATGTGTTCATCATCCAACAAGAAAGTGTAGAGTATGCATTTATCTATTCTGTTATGTGATCAATGTTGAGAGTGTCCACTAGTGAAAGTCTAATCCCTAGGCCTTGTTCCTAAATACTGCTATCGCTGCTTGTTTACTGTTCTACTGCGTTACTACTGCTGCGTTACTACTGCTTGTTTACTTCCTACAATATTACTACCATCAACTGCACGCCAGTAAGCTATTTTCTGGCGCCGTACTACTGCTCATATTCATTCATACCACTTGTATTTCACTATCTCTTCGCCGAACTAGTGCACCTATTAGGTGTGTTGGGGACACAAGAGAGACTTCTTGCTTTGTGGTTGCAGGGTTGCATGAGAGGGATATCTTTGACCTCTTCCTCCCTGAGTTCGATAAACCTTGGGTAATCCACTTAAGGGGAAACTTGTTGCTGTTCTACAAACCTCTGCTCTTGGAGGCCTAACATTGTCTACAAGAATAGAAGCACCCGTAGACATCATGATCGTGTTGCGGGATTAAGGAGGATCTACTACTTCCATTGCCCGGCTGAACGAGGAGAAAGACGTCGTCTTCATCAACACCGAACGTGTGACCGAGTACGGAGGTGCTGCCCGATTGTGGCACCGTCAAGATCAAGATCTTCTACGCGCTTTTGCAAGCGGCAAGTGATCGTCTACATCCACCCCGAGATCTAATCTCGTTAAGCTTTGCGAATCTTCGAGGGTTAGTCTCTTCATCTCCTCGTTGCTACCGTCTACTAGATTAGATCTTGGCTTGTGTTTCGTTCTTGCGGTAGGAAATTTTTTGTTTTCTTTGCTACGAATCCCATAAATTTGTGTTGATTACATTACACACCATACTTAATGCAATTGTCTGTTGTTTGCAACTTAATATTGGAAGGGTTGCGGATGCTAACCCGAAGGTGGACTTTTTAGGTGCATGTTGGATGGCGGTCTATGTTCTTTGTCGTAATGCCTAAGTAAATCTCATAGTAGTCATCATGATATGTATATGAATCTCTATTCTTCAATTGCCCAACTATAATTTGTTCACCAGCATGCTATTTATCTTATTGGAGAGACACCACTTGTGAACTATGAGACCCCAGGTCCTTTCTTTTACATACGAAATACAATCTGCAATCCTTGTTCTCTGTTGTTGTTTTACGAAAGCAAACATAATTATCACACCATACGTTTTTAATCCTTTGTTTTCAGCAAGCCGGTGAAATTGACAACCTCACTGTTACGTTGGGTCAAAATATTTTGATTGTGTTGTGCAGGTTTCACGTTGGCGCCGGAATCCCTGTGTTGCGTGATGCGCGTAAATGTACACGTCCGTTGTAGGAACCCCAAGAGGAAGGTATGATGCGCACGGTGGCAAGTTTTCCTCAAGAAAGAAACCAAGGATTGTTGAACGGAGAACCCAGAAGCACGTTGAAGGTTGATGGTCGCGAAATGTGATGCGGCGCAGCAACAGGGATTCGACGCCAGCGCGGAATGCAACACAACCAAAGTACTTTGCCCCAACGAAGCAGTGAGGTTGTCAATCTCACCGGCTTTCTGTAACAAAGGGATTAAACGTATCGAGTGGAAGATGTTTGCAAAGAAAACAGTAAACACAATTGCAGTAGATTGTATGCTATGTAAAGAATAGGACCAGGGTCCACAGTTCACTAGAGGTGTCTCTCCCATAAGATAAAGCATGTTGGGTGAACAAATTACAGTCGGGCAATTGACAAATAGAGAAAGGCATAACAATGCATATACATGATATGATAAATATAGTGAGATTTAATTGGGCATTACGACAAAGTACATAGACCGCCATCCAAGCTTTGCATCTATGCCACAAAAGTCCACCTTCGAGGTTATCATAGAACCCCTCCGAGTATTAAGTTGCAAAGCAACAGACAATTACATTAAGTATGGTGCGTAATGTAATCGACAACTACATCCTTAGACATAACATCAATGTTTTCTAGTAGCAACAACACATCCACAACCTTAGAACTTTCATCCTTTGTCCCAGATTTAATGGAGGCATGAACCCACTATCGAGCATAAATAATACTCCCTCTTGGAGTTAAAAGTAAAAACTTGGCCAGGGCCTCTACTAGTAACGGAGAGCATGCAAGATCATAAACAACACATAAACAATAGATTGATAATCACCATAATCATAGTACTCTCTATCCATCGGATCCTGACAAACACAATATAGAATTATAGATAGATGATCTTGATCATGTTGGGCAGCTCACAAAGATCCAACAATGAAGCATAACAAGGAGAAGACGACCATCTAGCTACTCGCATGGACCCATGGTCCGAGGGTGAACTACTCACTCATCACTTCGGAGGCGACCATGGCGGTGTAGAGTCCTCACGGAGATGAATCCTCTCGGCGGGGAGTGCGAGCGATCTCTGAATCCCCTAGAGATGGGATTCGCGGCGACGTCTGCAGGTTTCGTAGTGGCTCTCGGTACAGAGGGTTTCGCGACGGAGGCTTTAAGTAGGCGGAAGGTCAACGCGGGGGGGCCACCGAGGGCCTAGGGGGTAGGTCGGCGCGGCCGGGGCTTGGGCCAGCCGCCCTAGCCCACAGCCTCGTGGCCCCATAGATTATCTCTTCGGTCTTACGGAAGCTTCGTGCAAAAATAGGACCCTGGGCGAAAGTTTCGTCAATTAGAGAATATTCCTTACTAGATATACAAAAACAGCAGAAAACAGCAAGTGGCTCTTCGGCATCTTGTTAATAGGTTAGTTCCAGAAAATGCATAAATATGACATATAATGTGCATAAAACATGTAGGTATCATCAATAAAGTAGCATGGAACATAAGAAATTATCGATACGTTGGAGCCGTATCAGCATCCCCAAGCTTAGTTCTGCTCGTCCCGAGCAGGTAAAACGATAACAAAGATAATTTCTGAAGTGACATGCCATCATAATCTTGATCATACTATTTGTAAACATATGTAATGAATGCAGCGATCAAAACAAAGGTAATGACATGAGTAAACAAATGAATCATAAAGCAAAGACTTTTCATGAATAGTACTTCAAGACAAGCATCAATAAGTCTTGCATAAGAGTTAACTCATAAAGCGATAAATCAGAAAAGTAAAGGTGTTGAAGCAACACAAAAGAGGAAGATTAAGTTTCAGCGGTTGCTTTCAACTTATAACATGTATATCTCATGGATATTGTCAACATAAAGTAATATAACAAGTGCAATATGCAGGTATGTAGGAATCAATGCACAGTTCACACAAGTGTTTGCTTCTTAGGTGGAAGGAGATAGGTAAACTGACTCAACAATAAAAGTAAAAGAATGGTCCTTCAAGAGGAAAGCATCGATTGCTGTATTTGTGCTAGAGCTTTTATTTTGAAAACATGAAACAATTTTGTCAACGGTAGTAATAAAGCATATGAGTTATGTAAATTATATCTTACAAGTTGCAAGCCTCGTGCATAGTATACTAATAGTGTCCGCACCTCGTCCTACTTAGCTTGGACTACCGGATCTTTGCATGCCATGTTTCAACCAAGTGTCACAAAGGGGTACCTCCATGCCGCTTGTACAAAGGTCTAAGGAGAATGCTCGCATTTTGGATTTCTCGCTTTTGATTATTCTCAACTTAGACATCCATACCGGGACAACATGGACAACAGAGATAATGGACTCCTCTTAAATGCATAAGCATGTAGCAATGATTATTATTCTCATACACTACAAGAAAGAGTTACCATGGCGAGCCAGTTAAATCGCGCCGTGGTTGCTGGTGTACCATGGCCGACGATTTTTGGTCCCTCCGTGGTGCATGTCAAAACTTTTTTTTTCTCGTTTTTGAGGCCACCTAGCCCGACGAAAGCGGCCAAAACGTGGCGTATGGTGGCCCGGGACGTGGTGCATCTCGAAATCTCGGGTTTGCCGGCCGAGTCAACGCAAATCCGCACCGCCCAGGGATGTAGGGCCCAGATGGCAGCCTCTCTGGCATTGTTTTTTTCTACATCGCGCCATCTCGTTCAACGTTCTCCGATCGAGCCGTTTACGATGCAGGATCATGGGTCCCGCATGTCATCCTCTATGAACCAAAATTCTTTCTATTCTTGGATTTTTTGACCCCCGATTTCGCTGCTTCCTTTTTCTTTTGATCCCTTGCCGCCTTGGAAATGTTGAGACCGCTGCTTTGCTAAATGGGACCGCATGTCATCCTCTATGTGCGATCAACTTTCTTTTCTTGGAGTTTTTTGGCACCTCAAATTTGGTCACTTGCCTTTTTCTTCCGATCCTGCCGCCTCTCAAACGGTGATACAGCTGCTGCTGGGTCCCCCATGTCATCCTCTATGTACAATCAACTTTCTTTTCTTGGAGTTTTTTTTACTCATATTTGGTCACTTGCCTTTTCTTTCGATCCCCGCCGCCTCTCAAACGGTGATACAGCTGCTGTGCTAACTAGGACCCGCATGTCATCCTCTATGTACTATAAAACTTTCTTTTCTGGATTATTTTTGGCACCTCAAATTTGGTCACTTGCCTTTTTCTTTCGATCCCCTGCCGCCTCTCAAACGGTGATACCGCTGCTGCTAAATGGGACCCGCATGTCATCCTCTATGTACTATAAAACTTTCTTTTCTTGGATTTATTTTGGCACCTCATATTTGGTCACTTGACTTTTTCTTTCGATCCCCTGCTGCCTCAAACGGTGATACGGCTATTGCTAAATGGGACCGCATGTCATCCTCTATGTACTATAAAACTTTCTTTTCTTGGATTTTTTTGGCACCTCATATTTGGTCACTTGACTTTTTCTTTCGATCCCTGCTGCCTCTCAAACGGTGATACCGCTGCTGCTAAATGGGACCCGCATGTCATCCTCTATGTACTATAAAACTTTCTTTTCTTGGATTTTTTTGGCACCTCATATTTGGTCACTTGACTTTTTCTTTCGATCCCCTGCTGCCTCTCAAACGGTGATACCGCTGCAGCTAAATGGGACCCGCATGTCATCCTCTATGTAAATCCGTTTCTTTTCTTGAATTATTTTTGGCTCCTGATATTTGGTCACTTGCCTTTTTCTTTCGATTTCATGCCACGTTTGAAACGTTGAGGAACCTGCTGGCTCATGGGACCCGCATGTCATCCTCTATGTACTATAAAAGTTCATTTTCTTGGTTTTTTTCACCCTCTGATTTTTGGCAATTTCTTTTTTCTTTCGATCCCCTGCCGCCTCTCAAACGTGATACCGCTGCTGCTAAATGGGACCCTCATGTCATCCTCTATGTACTATAAAACTTTCTTTTCTTGAATTATTTTTGGCTCCTCATATTTGGTCACTTGCCTTTTTCTTTCGATCTCATGCCAAGTTTGAAACGTTGAGGAACCTGCTGGCTCATGGGACCCGCATGTCATCCTCTATGTACTATAAAAGTTTATTTTCTTTATTTTTTTCCACCCTCTGATTTTTGGCTATTTCCTTTTTCTTTTGATCCCCTGCCGCCTTGGAAACGTTGGGTAAGCTGCTGACTCATGGGACCCGCATGTCATCCTCTATGTACAATCAACTTTTTTTTCTTTTGATCTCAAGCCGCATTTGAAACGTTGAGACCGCTGCTGCTAAATGGGACCCGCATGTCATCCTCTATGTACAATAAAGTTTTTTCTTGGATTATCTTTGGCTCCTGATATTTTGGCACTTGCCTTTTTCTTTCGATCTCATGCCGCCTTTGAAACGTTGACCAAGCTGCTGGCTCATGGGTCTCGCATGTCATCCTCTACGACAATAAAAGTTTTCTTTCTTGGAGTTATTTTTGACCCCTAATTTCTGGCTATTTGCCTTTTTCTTTTGATCCCCTGCCCCCTCTGAAACGATGAGGACGCTGTTGGGAGGTCGGTCCCACATGTCATCCTCTATGAACAATAAAAGTTTCCTTTGATTGATTTATTTTGAACCCCTAATCAATTTCTGGATATTTCCTTTTTTTCTTTTGATCCCCTGCCGCCTTGAAATCGCTGAGGATGCTGCTGCCTCATGGGTCCCGCATGTCATCCTCTCAGAACGGTAAATGTTTCTTTTCTTGGATTTTGTTTACCAAATGATTTTTGGCTTATTTTTTCTTTCGATCTCCTGCAGCCTTTAAAACGTTGAGGACGCTGCTGGCTCACGGGTCCCACATGTCAGCCTCTATGAACAATAAACGCTGAGGATGCTGCTGCCTCATGGGTCCCGCATGTCATCCTCTTAGAACGAAAATGTTTCTTTTCTTGGATTTTTTACCAACAGATTTTTGGTTTATTTTTTCTTTCCATCCCCTGCCGCCTTTAAAACGTTGACGACGCTGCTGGCTCATGGGTCCCCGATGTCAGCCTCCCCGTAGAACAAACATGTGATATCTTGATTATTTTACAGACAATAAACAGTGTATTGCGCTCTGAGCTATTTCAAACGGATAAATTAAATCTTTATTTTTACATAAACAAACTTATATGTTGAATCTCCTTGTTTTTTTGTTTTGCGAAGCATAGGACTTTCCTGTTTTTTTAGAAAATTCCGAACTTTCCTGTTTTGGAGTGGGCTGAAATTGTACGAGTCAAAAGGCCAAGCACGATAGTTCGAAGGCCCAGATGTCCAGATGCAGCCCAATTGAAATCTTTCTTCTTGGAATTTTTTTCACCCCCTGATTTCTGGCTACTACATTTTTCTTTTGGTCCTGTGCCGCCTTGGAAACATTGAGACCGCTGCTGCAAAATGGGACCCGCATATCATCCTCTATGTACTATAAAACTTTCTTTTCTTGAATTATTTTTGGCTCCTGATATTTGGTCAATTGCCTTTCTCTTTCGATCCCATGCAGCCTCTCAAACGGTGATACCTGCTGCTAAATGGGACCCGCATGTCATCCTCTATGTACAATCAAGTTTCTTTTCTTGAATTATTTTTGGCTCTGATATTTGGTCACTTACCTTTTTCTTTCGATCTCATGCCCCGTTTGAAACGTTGAGGAACTTGCTGGCTCATGGGACCCACATGTCATCCTCTATGTGCTATAAAAGTTTATTTTCTTGGATTTTTTTTCACCCTCTGATTTTTGGCTATTTCCTTTTTCTTTTGATCCCCTACCGCTTGGAAACGTTGAGTAAGCTGCCGACTCATGGGACCCGCATGTCATCCTCTATGTACAATCAAGTTTCTTTTCTTGAATTATTTTTGGCTCCCGATATTTGGTCACTTGCCTTTTTGTTTCGATCTCATGCCACGTTTGAACGTTGAGGAACCTCTGGCTCATCCGCATGTCATCCTCTATGTGCTATAAAAGTTTATTTTCTTGGATTTTTTTCACCCTTCCGATTTTTGGCTATTTCCTTTTTCTTTTGATCTGCCGCCTTGGAAACGTTGAGTAAGTTGCTGACTCAATGGACCCGCATGTCATCCTCTATGTACAATCAAGTTTCTTTTCTTGAATTACTTTTGGATCCTGATATTTGGTCACTTGCCTTTTTGTTTCGATCTCATGCCACGTTTGAAACGTTGAGGAACCTGCTGGCTCATGGGACCCGCATGTCATCCTCTATGTGCTATAAAAGTTTATTTTCTTTGTTTTTTTTCACCCTCTGATTTTTGGCTATTTCCTTTTTCTTTTGATCCCCTGCCGCCTTGGAAACGTTGGGTAAGCTGCTGACTCATGGGATCCGCATGTCATCCTCTATGTACAATCAACTTTCTTTTTCTTTTGATCTCAAGACGCATTTGAAACGTTAAGACCGCTGCTGCTAAATGGGACCCGCATGTCATCCTCTATGTACAATAAAGTTTCTTTTCTTGGATTATCTTTGGATCCTGATATTTGGTCACTTGCCTATTTCTTTCGATCTCATGCCACGTTTGAAACGTTGAGGAACCTGCTGGCTCATGGGACCCGCATGTCATCCTCTATGTACTACAAAAGTTCATTTTCTTGGGTTTTTTTCACCCTCTGATTTTTGGCTATTTCCTATTTCTTTTGATCCCCTGCGGCCTTTGAAAGTTGAGGACTCTGCTGCCTCATAGGTCCCACATGTCAGCCTGTATGAACGATAAAGCTTTCCTTTCTTGGAGTTTTTTTACCCCCTAATTTCTGGCTACTTTCTTTTTCTTTTGATCTCAAGCCGCATTTGAAACGTTGGGACCGCTGCTGCAAAATGGGACCCGCATGCAATTCTCCATGTACAATAAAAGTTTCTTTTCTTGGATTATTTTTCACCCTCATTTTTGGTCACTTGCCTTTTTCTTTTGATCCCCTACCGCCTTGGAAACGTTGAGTAAGCTGCTGACTCGTGGGACCCGCATGTCATCCTCTATGTACAATCAACTTTTTTTTCTTTTGATCTCAAGCCGCATTTGAAACGTTGAGACCGCTGCTGCTAAATGGGACCCGCATGTCATCCTCTATGCACAATAAAGTTTCTTTTCTTGGATTATCTTTGGCTCCTGATATTTTGTCACTTGCCTTTTGCTTTCGATCTCATGCCGCCTTTGAAACGTTGAGTAAGCTGCTGGCTCATGGGTCCCGCATGTCATCATCTACGAACAATAAAAGTTTCCTATCTTCGAATTATTTTTACCCCTAATTTTTGGCTACTTCCTTTTTTCTTTTGATCACCTGCAGCCTTAGAGGATTCTGCTGGCTCATGGGTCCCACATGTCAGCCTCTATGAACAATAAACCTTTCCTTTCTTGGAGTTATTTTGACCTCTAATTTCTGGCTATTTCGCCTTTTTTAAAATCCTGTGTCGCCTTGGAAACGTTGAGAATGCTGCTGCCTCATGGGTCCCGCATGTCATCCTCTCAAAACGATAAATGTTTCTTTTTTTTTGGATTTTTTTACCAACTGATTTTTTTCCGATCCTCTGCCGTCTTTAAAAACGTTGACGACGCTGCTAATACAAGCTCTTTCGCTCCAAGATCTTGCAAGTTAATAGAATAAATCATGGAATTATTAGGATATGTTTTAAATTTCAAATCCACTTTATGAATTTTTTAAAAATACCGTGATCCGTGTGGGTATGGAGCGATCAAGGATTTTCATATTGGCCATGAGCAGTTTCAAAAATTGCAACCGGATAATTCTAAATAAATAAAAACAACTTTTATGCAGAATCTCCGTGTTTTTGTTTTTTGCCATCATAGGATCTATGGTTCATTAGAAAAGGGCCGAAATTGCATGAGCAGAAAAGCCCATTTCTAGTTATTGGGCTTCAACAGCCTGAGCAAGTAGGCCTATAGCAAATACCATGTAGATGGCCGTTGAAACCCAAAAGTATTTGTTACCTAGACTTGACATGAACCTTGCTATGCACACGACAATTTCAGTCCGATCCGTGTACGCAACACAAGATCAAACCCAACGTGTGAGGAAGCAGGTGGCAGCACACCTCCAGATGCTCAATCGTACACATATCATATAGGAGTTGTCGTATGTACATTAGTTCCGTATTGACATGTTTGTTTCTTTGGTTAACATGTGGGGTCCGCACAGTCACCTAGGTCGCACATCAACTTCTTTGCTCATAGTTGATGCATGTTTAGTGGCCTGCAGCAAGAATCGCTGCCCCCAGGGATGTACTTTACCCTTTAGCGGCGAAAAAAATAGGAATGGTCCTCTCATGACTATGATCAACAAGAGGTGGCTATATTATAGTGCTGAAATAAAGTCAATCCTAAAACAGCCATGCATGGGTTATAATATGAAGGCAACACGAAATACAAAAGCAGGGCAGTGTTCAAATAAACTGATTCAAACTAGTACATACTAAAAGCAGTGTACTACTTCTCAACACTTCAAGCATAATAAAAAAGTGTGTCAGTGTTTTTTTAAAGGTAACACCGAACGGGCAATGTTTAAAGCAGGCTTAAACCACATAGCCGCTTGTCGGACACTACCCCAACTAACTCTGGGAAGGCTGATAACTCCCACAGTCTCACCTTCATCTGGCTGGAGGTTGCAGCGCAAAATTTTAGGGTATTGATTATGAAGATACTTCCGGTATGCTGTGTAGACGCAGTTTTTCCTCATGAATGGAACCAATGTGCCATCAGGAGCTTTGGATTCACGCTTCTTCAGGTTGGCAATGATCGGGTAATTGAGTCCGAGGAACAGAGAGTGGTCGCCGAGGCTGTTAACCTGCCTCCAATGAAAGTCCCCTGCACGTGCTGCAACGAACAGAGATATGGGATCCTGCTCAAAGACGTAGGTGGCAACAGGAGGATACTGCCGTAGCTGAAGCCCATTAGCAGCATAGGGAATGTCATGAGGTACTTCAGCATTGGCAATCCCAATGTTGTTTACTGTAAGGATGATCATCAATCGCTTGCCATCAGCAGTTGGAGCGAGGAACCACGCGTACTGCTGATCATCCACCACCGGTGGCGGGATTACGAACATGGACATCGGGTTTTCTGCAATATTAGAAATGGAGACGAATAGGGTGTTACTGGCAACCATATTCAAACAGCAGCATTGTTCATCGTTCATGCTCACAGTATAAATACGACTATGTAAGCTAAGGACATTGGTCATTCATGTGTTCAAATCGAGTGTCCAATATATCAGTTATACTGCATGCATCCCACGAAACAAGTCTTAACTTCGCCAAAACTAGACACTAGTTAGTGTATACACAGTTATATACTACCTCTGTCCCACCGAAAGTGTCTGAGATTTGTCCAAATTCAGATGTATCTAGACAGTGAAAGCATATAGATACATTCAAATTTTGACAAATATATCATCTTAAGTTTAAGTCCTGTGTTGTAGTTAATTCCCTTTGTCTTAAGTGATCCAACGGTGTATATGATTAGATATTTGTATACAATATAGGAGTACAGACAATCTACCAGTTGGTCCAGTTTTAAACTGAGTATAGAGCTTCAATCATGACCCTTGGAGTGCTAAATCTAACGGTGCACAACAGCAGGATTCTCTGTGAAGAGTGCACATAGCTAACTCTACAATATTTTAGAACCATCACGTGAGCCTTGGGTCTACCCCAAAAAATGACCAAATATCTGAAACCCCTGAAGCATATGAATAACCCCATCAAAGAAATCGCTATTCAGCACTGCTACATGGATCAATGGAAGGTTCTTACGGTCTCAACTCTCAAGGAAACATCAAAGGAAAAGGTAGATAAGAAATGAGTGAGTGTTAGATGTACACATATTTTTAATTTTTTATTTGTTCCCTTCGTTTGCCGACTGATGGGAAGAAACATCATTTTTTGTAGGACCACTCTTGTTTTCGTATTTTATATATGCATTGCTGGCAATATTTTCTTTCGAAAACCATGAATATAGCTCGAGCTACATGTAGCATGGTTTTTGAAAATTTTGAGAGCTGCATTTTGAAGTTCCAAAGAAAACGGAGATTAAATACGGGTGTCAACAATGTTGTGTTCTACCAACATTCAAATGTCCAAATCAAAATATCTTATATTTAAGGTTTTGCAACAACAAAAAAATCTGACATATATTTTCCAACATTTTGTAACTTCAAAATCTATCAGATTCTGTCATTTTTGTGCGGCCCGAATATAGGGTATCTCAATTTCAGATTTTACACTCTGGTAGAATAATACATTCTCTACATCTATTTTTTTTAGATTTTTTATATATTCTTTCAAAACTTGCGAAAGGCATGCTATAAATATTCTTTTGATTATCAAACAGAATCTTTAATGGTTTGACGTGCATACATACTAGTAATATAAAAATATAAAAGTTCTCGCCTTGTACACATTTTGTTGATTTTTTGGAATGAATACAACATTCAATTTGGTAGATAGAGTACTAAACATTTCATGGGAAACTTAAAGCAGCTTGCCAAACAAAGGCTAATAGAAGAAAAAAATAGAGGTATGACAGGCATAACATCCACGATGGGGTTGAAATATGCATAAGCTTCGGGCAATTTGGCAAAGAAAAATCTAGCCGGATAAAGAACATAATTAAAAAAGGTACAGGTTAAACTAAGTAAATTAGGCATAACAAGTATTTCATTCTTGTTTAGTAAATAATTGGATTTTGATTGAGTTACTTTTCTAAGGGAAAAAAGGAGAAGGCAGATATTCAAGACACTTTTGGTGGGACGGAGGGAGTAAATCAAAAGTAAGAAAAAGTTATAACATGTTTCATGAGATGGAGTACTAAATAACGGCCATATGCATCTCTTCGATGCAGAGGCCGGGGTACCTCGCCCTCTATTTCGAGCAAAAATCAACTAGTTATATGAAACAATGGGTGTAAAAGTTAATCAAGAAGGGTGCCTTCATTGTGCTACGTTAACATTTGAGATACTTGTTAATTACATCCATATTCTGCAGTGGATAGAGTTAGTAATTCAGGATTGCATTCACATACGGAGTATACTATGTATGCTGATGACTGATTAGTACTAATTCGTTGCAAGCAACGGTTCATTCATATTCAGATAAAGGATGTGATCGTTAAGTCATATACTTATGAAAGTCCTTATGCATCTCTCTAATGCAGATGGCGGGGGTCTCTCGTCCTCCTTTTGGAGCAAAAATCAATTAGTTATATATGAAACAATGGGTGTAAAAGGTTATCAAAAAGGGTGCCTTCATAGTGCTACCTTATCTTTTGAGATACTGGGTAATTACATCCATATTCTGCAGTGGCGTAGAATTACTAATTCAGGAATGCAATCACATACTGAGCATACTATGTTTGTTGGTGACTAATTAGTACTAATTCATTGCAAGCAACGGTTCATTCATATTCAGCAAAAGGCGGTGTGATCATTAAGTCATTTATGAAAGGTAAAATATAAACAAGGTAGTTCATGAATAACTTCATTGATTAAGGCAGTGTATCATGCAATGCAACATAAGGACTGAAAAAATACCATTTGGGGTGTCCCAGCAGTACGTCCAGCCCCTAATTTCGTCCACCGCAAAAACTTGGCCACCGAGTTCAATGGCATCACAGAACGCCGGCACAATTTGTTCAGGTGTAGGGTTCTTCAGCATTCTCCAGTCGCCACCCCCTTCAAGGTAGAAAATCCTTTTGTCGAACAAGGCGATGAGCTTGTAATCTGCGTACCTCCCACCTTTTGTGGGCACTTGGCAGATTACAATCTTCAACAAATTAATTGCTCGACTCCAGCAAAGATAGTATAACCAATCTTTAGTAGCAGGTTGATATGTAACACCATGACCAATCTTCGGATCAGGTGGGGATGGAAGGGGGATATGTCGCTCGGTGTAGACGTTCACGAGGCACCACTCATGATGATCGGCGGCGGCGATCCAGTCGCCGTTCGCGCCAAGCCATTTTCTGTCGTGCATGAACGGCAGGGTGACAGAACGGCGAGGATGGTCAAGGGGCACCAGGTCGTACACGGTAACATGCAGACGAGATGCTGTCGCCACGAACCAGGGATCATCGAACCAATAAGCAGGCGGAGGCATCAGCAGGCAGGGTTCATCCCAATGGTGCATCTTACCTTCATCATTGCTGATCTGGTCGTAGAGCTCCCTGGAACATGCAGCAAGTCGGACGGTGTAGGTAACGTCCAGATGCGCAGCGATGAGGTCGATGTTGTCGCCGGTGAGAGCCTCCAAGTGGCCGTCCCCGCCGCACCGGCAAAGCCTTGAATATTCCATCAGGTGAAGATGGATTTAGATGGATGGCGGATGCAACTTCGCTATGGAAGAAACGATGCGCGCCGCGGCCGGGTGGGGTGAGGAGAGAAAGGCCGGTATAGTACTAGTGATGCGGCGTGGTGGGGATCGAGATCCTGCGCGTGCGCGTGATTCTGCGAGGGTGAAGAAAAAGACGATAGACATGCAAGGGGCAAAACCTAGGCAGTACTCTAGGCTGCTGCTGCTGCGACTGGGCGCCGATTTGACTGTTGGTAGATGGTAGACTAGCACGCCACCCATCTATAAATTTGCGACGACGTTTGGTGCAGTGATGTCTCGTCACATCAGCTTGAGCAGAGAGGGCTTTTTTTACAGTTTCCATTACGATATATTTTTCGCCGATAATCGTAGTACTCTATGCCAGAGACACGTACCTTAACACGTGGGCAGCATGCAACCGCGCGAGCACCAAAATGAAATGAGAGATGTTTTAGAGCAGAACTTCATTTTCAATGCCTTTCCTAGCTTGGTTTGGAGGAGCTTCAGTGACTTGATGCTTCCAAGTCTCATTGTGACTAGGTGCCACCATCTACCATCTTTCGAGATCCAACGTTCCAAACTATCTGTTATTTCGAAGCTAAAAAAGAAAAAACTATTCAGAAAATTTTGAAAAAAATCCAGTAATATGTAGATGCCTTGTTTTAAAATCTATGAATATTTCATCCCATTCGGATGACTAGCTTGTGATTAAATAGCTTCTTACGTATTCGAGCACTAGTTTAAACTAAATATTATTTGCTCACAAACCAATTATTCAAATCGAATGAAACTCCACCAAAATATAAATCGAAATATGCATGATTTACTGCAATGTGAGCGGATAATTCAATCCCACGAAAAGACAATATGCTCCAAGACCAGTAATCTCTTCCCTAGCTTATCTGAACATAACTGACAGTGTCCTTAGAGAACATCTTGCAGCCTCAGTAAAGCCTCAGGTATGAACAAGAAGCATATTGCCATCTACAGATCACGCTAAGAACCACAACCCAGGATCATCCTCATAGCCTATATCATCAAGGTTTCCCTCCAAAATGCTTATGTTTTTGGAAAGTTTTCTTGACGATAGGGAAGATTCTGAAGGGCTTAGATTCGCTACAATAGCAAAAAATGGAAAATTTTCGCCGCTAAAAAGAGTATCCCGCCATTTTAATATACACTTACTAGTAGTTGATCAATTGTGCATTGCAAAACACAAAGTTCAGATCAAATGTGCAACATACCAACAGATAGTTAACTAGCAGTTTTACGAGCACATGGCGATACTAAGGTGATGAAGCAGTTAACTAGCAGAACAAGATCTCCTACTCAGGGACGCTCTTGGTGGACGCCGAGATATAGGTCGCTAGCTGTGCACGGAGATCCTCCTTCTCCTTGATAATCGCATTAAGGACGGCGGTTTGTCCGCGCATTAGCACCCTCGAGATCTGCCTCTTGAGCTTTAATTTCAACTTCTGTTCCATGAGATACTTGATGAGGTTGCTTCCAGTATCCATCCATGTGACGCTCTTGTTGTTCAGTTCCACCCAGTAGGCGTTCTGCTGCTTAAGCATGTCGACGCATTGCGCAAGATGAAAGGAGATCTCCTTCTCAGACGCCAAAACTCTGTGAAGACGATCACACTCCAGGGTGAGGGAGTGTTCATTCTCCAGCTGGCTGCCTATGTGGGCCTTGTTCTCTTCCTTTTGCTACAACAATAATTGTATGAAAAAAAAAGAAATCAACCCATTCATATATGAGTATTAGTTACCCGCAAACAATAGGACTACTAATTTCTAGCATGGATATTGATAAAGGAATGGACAACACTCGGACGCTCCACAAATACCACAGGGTTCATCAACACATAATTAATCGGAAAGCAGTGATTACATAAACTATAAAAAAACAAGTGGACAGAGGCATACAGCCTACCTGGCTTGGCCGGGAAACGGGGCCGAACTTAGCTTCGGACGGCCGGACTTGGGGCGCCACCGTCGTTGTGGTTACCGGGGAGACATTTGAACCGCCGGCCCTTTGAGATGTAAATAAATGTAAAAACGGTTAGAAAATAAGAATCAACTGAAGGACACCCCGCTAGAAACTTACCCGGACGAACCCTCGCCCTTGATGGTGGTGTTTGCATCATCATCATTCATCAATGTGACGCTCTGGTTATGCAGTTCCACACAAACGCGGTTCTGCTCATTAAGCCTGTCGAGCTCGGCAGTAAAGGTATTGATGCCTTGCTGAAGATTATGGCAGATCTTGTTCTCGGACGCCAAATCTACGTGAACAGGCTCAAACTCTGGGGTAAGGGAGAGTTCATTCCCCAGCTGGCTGCCTATGTGGGCCATGTTCACCTCCATTTGCTGGCACGATCATTGTATGGAACAAAAAAGAATCCAACCAATTCATATATGAGTAATTACACGCAAAAAAATAGGAGTACTACTAATTTCTAGCACAGATCTTGATACAGGAATGGACATCACATGGACGCTCCACAAATATCACAGTGTTCATCAACACATAATTAAAAGGAAAGCCGTGATTACATAAACTACTCCATCCTATCCCTTTTAGTAGTAGTAGTAGTAAACACGGATTTAGTAAAGTTGTATTCTCCCTATGATCCCTTTTAGTTGACTCGGATTTAGTACAAAGTTGTACAAATTTTATTTGACTCAAATTTCAAATAAAATGGATCGGAGGGAGTACTAAATCAGAGTCTATTAAAATGGATTGGAGGGAGTATTAAAAAAAAGTGGATAGAGGCATACAGCCTACCTGGCTTGGCCGTGAAACGGGGCCGAACTCAGCTTCCGACGACCGGACTTGGGGCGCCACCGTCGTGGGGGTTACCGGGTAGACGTTTGAACCGCCGGCCCTGTGAGATGTAAATAAATGGAAAAAACAGTTAGAAAATAAGAATGAACTGGAGGACACGCCACTAGAAACCTACCCGGACGAACCCTCGCCCACTGGCTCGCTCTCCATCGAATAGAGGATAGACTGCTCTGCGAGAATGCTCAGGCGATCATAAGTGGCCATACAACGACGCGCTAGCTGGCTAGATGAGTTTTTCTCGGCGGTCCTAGTCCTCATCGTCTTCCCTAGGATATCCTGCCGCCGGGCCGCCCGGCTCAATGGAGCCATGGCTTGCGAGGTACGTAGTACTTTACTACTCAGTAGTTAGGGTGGAGGGCTGGTGAAGGCTAGTTACTAGCTACCAGCAGAACAGAAAGAGAAGAAGGGCGGAGGGCTGGTCAAGGATAAATCTTACATACACCCAGAAAAGACCATCGTGCCCTCGCGGGGCTTCTGAGCAATTATAGGGACGTCTGTTCTCAAATGGGCAAGATAGGGTACCTTCCCGAGGAAGCATCTAGCACCCAAGCCAATGGACTGCGCGTTGATCAATGGTTACAGTATGTGTGGCATACTGTAAAAGAAAAGATAACAAGGGAAATGCCTGGCAGGGTCCAGAGGTGCATTTAATCGGACATGGGATTCCATAGTACAGTATACACCATAGAGTATGTGAACATAAACACAGAATACAATCAAGTGTTGGACCCTCTCCGCCAAATAAGATCATATATCGTCGTTAGGGCCGCCCTGGTGAATCCTCTGAATGAAAAAAGCCCATAGTTGGCAACCTAAACCCGCCGCTCCGAATAGGAACTTCCGTCCGACGATAACTTTCTGACAACAAAAAATAATTAATTCAGTACTGCATAAACCGCAATTTCAATTAGATAACCACGAAGATTAAGATAGGCGCATGTATCACCTGTCGATGCGAACCCAGATAGTCAGCTCCGTGCACGGTTGATACCATTGCAACGACCGCTCTAGTTCCGACCATTTGGCGGCGCCCGGCGTGGTCGTGCTGTTCGCCAGAATAGTGGCCGTATAGTTGGGGAGCATTAAACCAATCTCAGAGCGATTAAGTAATGGCTTGCCGTGCGACGACATACTCACATTGTACTCCGGCCACACGCACGCCGCCGACCTAACGCACTCAACGGATAGGCAGGCCAGCACGCATCCATTTTTCGGCTGGACTTGCGTATATGTGTGCCAGACGAACACGGTACCATCGTTCCCGTAGAAGATGACCGGACGTCTTGGCTCTGGCGGTGCCAGCACCGGGATGATGAACGCCATCGCGGTGCCGTACGGGATCATGTCCACACAAATCGAATGGATTTCTCTGAGGTGGGCGATGAGCGCTGCTGGCGAGGCGGAGAAGTCGCAGCCGGCCTCTGTGCAGTCGCACGGGCTGTGCGGGCACGCGAGCTCGTGGTCGTGGAGCTCGTTGTAGGCGACCACGCTCCCGCACCCGTCGTGGGGGCACTCCATCCTCTTTAATCTGCTTTGAAGAAGATATTGATGGGGAGGGGAGGGGAGGGGCGAGTGGAGAAGAAGGAAGGTGGTGGCTATTAATTCGGGCCTCACCGTCCCACCAGTTTGGCTAATTAAGGTGACGCTGAAAGTTTCACTGTCTATGTTTTCACACGCAGTACACCTTATATGATGGCCAAAAATGGGATATGAAGATTTTCTCGAAATATCAAAAAAAAAGATTGATGTTTGACATATGTGTGATGTTACTCAAAATTGAACTACATGTTACGAATGGACGGTCGGCAATTTTTAGGGAAGAAAATGAATTTTAAAATATTGAAATACTTTGAGTGTCTCTGTGTGAAGCCTTGCACTAAGATCATAGAAATTTCCATTACCCTTGGACTAGCTTGTGTCGTCATATGAGATATAGATGGTATAAAAATAACAAACTACAATACTAAGAGTGATTTATATAAATCAAGTTTGATTTCTTGCTTTCATGTATGAGTTAATTTATTAACATGGCTTTCTACCCCCCCCCCCACACACACACACACAAACACACAAACACACTCTCTCTCTCTCTCAAATGGGGGTGAGAGGAGAAGAAGGATGTTCGTAACTCATGCCTCACCATCCTACCAGACTTTGGTCGATGCCCAACACATTCATGACCTAAAAAGGTGACGTTGACTATTTCATAGTCTACATTTTCACAAGCATTATACAATGTATATTGGCCAAAATGTGATGTGTAGATTTTCTCGAATTGTACCTTATTTGGATTCATGTTTGACGTATGAGCGGTTTTACTCAAAATTCAACTACATGTTCAAATGCCAGGTCGGAAAATTTGAATGAAGAAAATATAGTTTAAATATTGAAATAAGTGAGCATATGTGTGCGTGTGTGCGTGTGTGTGTGTGTGTCTTTTGTGCACTACGATACGTAAAATTGGCACTACCATTTTACGAATGTGGTGGGTCCTAGAATATTGAAGCAAATTCAAAAAAAATGTGCTAGCTTGAGTCATCGTATGAGATAAAATCGCTATACAAATAACAAACTTACAACCTTAAGGTAATTTAAGAAAGATTTATTATCTTGCTTGCACATGTGTGGTCATGTTGATTGCATTGTATATTAGTATGAACTTAATAATAATTATCCCAAATATTGGCAGCAATGTGCATCTTACCGTTCACATATATTTTATTCAACTTCATTTCACACATAAATACATTCTACTTTATTAGTGTAAAATAAGAGCTTTATGTGAGCTTTATTGTGAAGTGGCTGCCTGAGAGAAGGGCCAAATTTTCAAGGTAACAATTTTGAAACATGGCATACTTCATAAGATGACCATTTAGGTGATATATATGTTGATTATTTCTCGAGTTTGTAATATATGTGGACTTATGTTGAGTTTTAACCAATTTTAGTCAATTTAAAATTGCATGTTCTTTAAAGTTCGGCACGAGTTTTGGTAGAAAATATGCAGATTTTACCATGGTAAGGTGTTATGCTTCATGCATGAAAAATCTACAAAGAAAAGATGAACAATTTGTACGAATGGTGAAGCCGGTGAATTTGAAGCAAATTGAATGCAACCAAAGGAAATTCATTAAAACTAAAAAAAAGATGAAGAGTTCACGAGGAAATGGTATGGCGATTTGAAAAGAAAATGAATCACTACATATGTGAATCTGGTCATAGTAAACGAAAATGCCAAGTAGAGTTTCCAATTTTGTTCATAAAAATAGATCAAATTTGAACTAGATTTGTGATGTAGATTGGTCATAGAAACCGCTATAAGCCATCGCAATGTACGGAAGTGAATAATTCTAGGCATCCATATTTTAATTACTTCATGTAATGTAATTGAACAAGCTAGATTGGGTATTGCCCCATGAAATTGTACCACACATGCCAACAATAGTAAACCTGGTTGCTTACAAGTACGCCAACATTATGTGGCTTGATTAAATGTGCATTAAACTTAAAATGCCTATTTATTTATATTGTTTTAGTAGTCGTATGACAGTGAAGGATCCAGAGTTGCATTAATCGGCGAATTGGGTTACATATTACATAGAATAATTCATGGTAAACATAAAATACATCCAATCCGTCAATATTTTTAGATAAAGGTCTAAGTAGTCCTTCCCCACCGAAGTAGATGACCACCTCCAACACTACGGCCGTCCTGACAAGAACCATCAGCAAAACGTCTCTTTTAGTCCTTGTACTGAGTACTTTGAAGCAGGAAGCCCCAGACACACCCTTCCTTTTACGGTGATGAAGCAATATTAAACATCAAAAGAAGAGGCAGAACAAGATCTCCTACTCAGGGACACTTGGTGGACGCCGAGATATAGGTCGCTAGCTGTGCACCGAGATCCTCTTCTCCTTGCTAATCGCCCTGTCACAAGAAAAACAAATTAATTCAGCATTACTTAAATCCGCATTAGCATCGTCCCAATAAGATTGAGGGTAGTGTTATGTTCACTCACTCCTTATCGATGCGCAAATAGATAGTCAGCTGCTTCGATGATTCATTGCCGCACAGGTACCGCGGCGGCACCGAGAGGAAGGAAGTGACATCTCCCAAAGAAACTGTGCCCGGAGTCGGGCTGCTCGTCGGCTCTAATACCGCCTTCACCACGTCAAACAAGTGTTCCCCGGTAAGCTTACGCGGCCCCGGCATCGGCGGGCCGTTCGCCCACATTGTCACCCTATACCGGGGCAAGTTGCACGCCGCCGGCCTGACGCACACGAAGGATACCGCGGTGTCCATGCCGCAAGGGTGGATGTGCAAGGCGAACACTGCGCCATCCGTCCCGTAGCCGATGAGCTGTAGTTTTGGCGAGCCCGGTGCCGGCACCTTCAGATGAACAAATCCGAAGTCCTCGTCGTACGGGAACCTATCCACAGCGGTCAAGTGGGCTTCTCTGAGGTGTAGGATGAACGGTACCTTCGAATCGGCGAATTCGCAGCCGGGGTGCGTGCAGAAGCAAGAGCCGTGCGGGCACGCCATCATGTGCTTGTCTTCCTCGTTGTAAGGGATCTCCCTCCCGCACCAGTCGTTGATACACTGGATCGTCGGCTTCAGAGGCTGCTTCTTCGGCACAGGCAACTCCATAGTCTAAGGTCTGATGAGGGATCGGAAAGGGGCGCGGGGGGTTGTGGCGGCGGCGGCGCGAGCGAGGGGGGAGCAGTGAGAAGCTGAGAACTGAGAAGGGAGATTGATGTTTATGGAGATTGATGTTTCTTTATAATAATATAGAGGGCTCTTCTTTTAACGGGAGCCTCTAGACTGGTGGACACATGACCTGTGCTCACTGAAGTGTGGGACCTCACGCATGGGAACCACACGTAAGTGACAGACCAGTTGGTGTACTCGGGTGATTATTATAATGTATAAGTACTCCATAGTTTCCTATAGATCCAAGGGTAGGAAAGCCAAGTTATCTCATTTACAAGACATTATTTTTTCCATGAAGCCAAGTTTATCCCCCTCCCCCAGTGATTTGACCTAGATTTGAAATCAAGGCACACGTGATTCAAAAAAGGCAATCTAAAAACATGGAGTATTCATCATTTTGTAGTACATATATCTAGGGAAAATACCAAACATGCCATACCAGTGTTTTAGAGAAGAACCCTCAAGTAGATTGGCACCATGTTGGAGTTCGTCTAGCTAAATTTCCTCCCACATGCATGTGAGCTTGGTACCACTACACAAGAACCATGCCAAACTTTTGAATCATGGCCCAATTTTATGTATATATTTGCAACTTTTCATCATGCAAGCATGAATACTTTGCAAAATATGTGCATTTTGGGTTGTCGCCCATAAATGTGTTTTTGCTTGTCTGCCACCAATCAAGTTTTCATTCGCGGGGAAACATGCATGACAGGATGACCATTTCCAAGGTTTCATGAATTATCTCAATGTGCATCTATATATATACAATTTCTTGGGCTAAATCCGATAAAATGCAAATTTGACACAGTGTGTAGATGAAGTACAGATCAAACAAATAATTTAAAAAATACATGGGTGTGTGGCCTGAATGTGTGGATCGAGCCAAGTACATTTTATATAATAATGGCCAAACACATGCACCGCACCCTCGTACTAGAGCAAATTAAAACAAGCAGGGTGAGAGCATCGTGAGATTGCTCGACCTAGCTAAATTTTAAAACAAGCCGAATTAATAAGTTATTGTGTGGGGATTGATAGAAAAGATCGAAACAAAGCATGCATAGTCATATCATTTGTGGTTTACATAATACCTCTATGAACAGTACCAAATAAACATGGCATATATACACTTCTATGTTTAGACAAGAACCCTGCATATTTTTTTGCACCATGTGTTTGAGGCCTCGCTTCCCCAGAAGTGTGTGTGAGAGCATTTTGCATGCTACGAGAAAACAATGCCAAACATTTGAATCGCATGACTCATTTTTTGGTAGTGATATATAGGTTTATGGTTTATATATATAAGGTTTAGTGTTAGGGTCTAGGGGTTTAATATAATTAGGGTTTAGGGTTTATAGAGATTCACATCATCTGTTTCATTTCACATTTGTGATGTACAATACTACATACCTAAGTAAAATCGATCCATTCTTAGTCACTCCAAAATGGAGCTCGTGGCCGGGAGGTTTTTGGAATTTCCATGTTTGAAACCCAATACCACTTCTCTTTGGTTCAAAAACCTCCCAAAATTAAGCCCGTTTTCAAATATTTCAAACTTATTCAAATTTGGTTCAAATTTGAAAGACATACAAGTTATAGCACACATAGTGCATACATTTTCACACAAACTGCACTAGATGCTAACCCTATAATTTGAAGAGAAGTGGTTTGGGTTTCAAACATGGAAATTTCAAAAACCTCCCAAAAGCTTCATTTTAGAGTGACTAAGAAGGATCCATGCTTACCTTTTCATTTTCATGTTTTAAACTTGTTTAAATTATCTTGGTCGTCAAACCTAGGATTTGACAAGATCCAAATGGGCATCAAAATTGAAAAAAAAATCAGAAAAAAGAAAAACCAAAGCAAATAGTTTTCTTATGTCATATATATAGTAAGCATTGAAGTTGATAAACAAGGTCCATACATATTCAAACAACACAAATCATGTATCTATACCCCTAACCCCTAAATTGATTAACTATGTCTTATGAAGTCAAGCATGTGAAGAGAAGTGGTTTTGGGTTTCAAACATGGAAATTTCAAAACCTCCCAAAAGCTTCATTTTAGAGTGACTAAGAAGGATCCATGCTTACATTTGCATTTTCATATTTTAAAATTGTTTAAATCATTATCAAACCTAGGATTTGACCAAGATACAAATGGGTGGGCACAAAATTCAAAAAAATCAGAAAAATGAAAAACAAAAGCACATAGTCTTCTTATATATGTCATATCGTAAGCATTCGAGTTGATAAACGAGGTCTAGGTATATATATCCAAACCAGACAAATCATGTATCTACCCCCCATCGATCTTATGAAGTCTAGCATGAAGAGAAGTCGTTTTGGGTTTCAAACATGGAAATTTCAAGAACATCCCAAAAGCTTCATTTTAGAGTGACTAAGAAGGATACATGCTTACCTTTTAATTTTCATGTTTTAAACTTGTTTAAATCTTGGTTGAACCTAGGATTTGACCAAGATTCAAATATATGGGCATAAAATTCAAAAAAAATAGAAAAATGAAAAACCAAAGCACATAGTCTTCTTATGTCTATAGTTAGCATTAAAGTTGATAAACATGTCTAGACATATTCAAACTAGAAAATCATGTCTATATCTACACCCCTAACCCTAAACTCTGTCTTATGAAGTCAAGCATGCATGAAGAGAAGTGGTTTTTTTTTTCAAACATGGAAATTTCAAAAACCCTCCCAAGAGCTACATTTTGGGGTGACTAAGAAGGATAGATGCTTATTTTTTCATATTCATGATTTAAACTTGTTTAAACCATGGTCAAACCTAGGATTTGACCAAGATTCAAATGGGCATCAAAATTGAAAAAAAATCAGCAAAAAGAAAAACCAAAGCAAATAGTTTTCTTATGTTATATAGTAAGCATTAAAGTTGATAAACAAGGTCTAGACATATTCAAACCAGACAAATCATGTAGCTATACCCCCTAACCCCTAAACTCTGTCTTATGAAGTCAAGCATGAAGAGAAGTGGTTTTGGGTTTCAAACATGGAAATTTCAAAAACCTCCCAAAAGCCCCTTTTCAAATATTTCAAACTTATTCAAATTTGGTTCAAATTTGAAAGACATACAAGTTATAGCACACATAGTGCATACATTTTCACACAAACTGCACTAGATGCTAACCCTATAGCTTGAGGCCATTTGGATGAGGTCGAAAAAATTCTTGGATTAGAATCGTGTTGTTCGAACCCCGTAGTTGGATTTTTTGAACCCTTGATCTGTAGAACTGGGCAAAACCCGAGTTTAGAGTGACTAAGAAGGATACATGCTTCCCTTTTCATTTTCATGTTTTAAACTTGTTTAAATTATCTTGGTCAAACCTAGGATTAGACAAGATTCAAATGGGCATCAAAATTGAAAAAAAAATCAGCAAAAAGGAAAACCAAAGCAAATAGTTTTCTTATGTCATATAGTAAGCATTAAAGTTGATAAACAAGGTCTAGACATATTCAAACCAGACAAATCATGTAGCTATACCCCTAACCCCTAAACTCGATCTATCTTATGAAGTCAAGCATGTGAAGAGAAGTGGTTTTGGGTTTCAAACATGGAAATTTCAAAAACCTCCCAAAAGCTTCATTTTAGAGTGACTAAGAAGGATCCATGCTTCCCTTTTCATTTTCATGTTTTAAACTTGTTTAAATTATCTTGGTCGTCAAACCTAGGATTTGACAAGATTCAAATGGGCATCAAATTTGAAAAAAAATCAGAAAAAAGAAAAACCAAAGCAAATAGTTTTCTTATGTCATATAGTAAGCATTGAATTTGATAAACAAGGTCCATACATATTCAAACCACACAAATCATGTATCTATACCCCCTAAGCCCTAAATTAATTAACTATGTCTTATGAAGTCAAGCATGTGAAGAGAAGTGGTTTTGGGTTTCAAACATGGAAATTTCAAAAACCTCCCAAAAGCTTCATTTTAGACAGACTAAGAAGGATCCATGCTTACATTTGCATTTTCATATTTTAAACTTGTTTAAATCATTATCAAACCTAGGATTTGACCAAGATACAAATGGGTGGGCACAAAATTCAAAAAAATCAGAAAAATGAAAAACAAAAGCACATAGTCTTCTTATATATGTCATATCGTAAGCATTCGAGTTGATAAACGAGGTCTAGGTATATCCAAACCAGACAAATCATGTATCTACCCCCCGTCGATCTTATGAAGTCTAGCATGAAGAGAAGTCGTTTTGGGTTTCAAACATGGAAATTTCAAGAACATCCCAAAAGCTTCATTTTAGAGTGACTAAGAAGGATACATGCTTACCTTTTAATTTTCATGTTTTGAACTTGTTTAAATCTTGGTTGAACCTAGGATTTGACCAAGATTCAAATATATGGGAATAAAATTCAGAAAAAAACAGAAAAATGAAAAACCAAAGCACATAGTCTTCTTATGTCTATAGTTAGCATTAAAGTTGATAAACAGGTCTAGACATATTCAAACTAGAAAATCATGTATATATCTACACCCCTAACCCTAAACTCTGTCTTATGAAGTCAAGCATGCATGAAGAGAAGTGGTTTTTTTGTTCCAAACATGGAAATTTCAAAAACCCTCCCAAGAGCTACATTTTGGGGTGACTAAGAAGGAAAGATGCTTATTTTTTCATATTCATGATTTAAACTTGTTTAAACCATGGTCAAACCTAGGATTTGACCAAGATTCAAATGGGCATCAAAATTGAAAAAAAAATCAGCAAAAATAAAAACCAAAGCAAATAGTTTTCTTATGTTATATAGTAAGCATTAAAGTTGATAAACAAGGTCTAGACATATTCAAACCAGACAAATCATGTATCTATACCCCCTAACCCCTAAACTCTGTCTTATGAAGTCAAGCATGAAGAGAAGTGGTTTTGGGTTTCAAACATGGAAATTTGAAAAACCTCCCAAAAGCCCCTTTGCAAATATTTCAAACTTATTCAAATTTGGTTCAAATTTGAAAGACATACAAGTTATAGCACACATAGTGCATACATTTTCACACAAACTGCACTAGATGCTAACCCTATAATTTGAGGCCATTTGGATGAGGTCGAAAAAATTCTTGGATTAGAATCGTGTTGTTCGAACCCCGTAGTTGGATTTTTTTGAACCCTTGATCTGTAGAACTGGGCAAAACCCGAGTTTAACCTATTTAATTATAGATTCGTATATCGATTTTTCTACTACCTTTTTATTATTACTATGCAGCACATGGGTGTTTGCCCGTCGAGTGAAACACGGAGGAAGAGGGATCACTCGGAAGGAGAGAAGAAGGGGGTGTCTCCCCTTTTTCGGGTGATGATGTTGACTTTTGTGCAGGGTTTGTCAGTGAGCAGGAGGTGCGAGCGAGCGAGCGAGCGAGCGAGTCGAGCGAGGCCGAGAATGAGAGAGATTTGTTTTTTTGTGAGAGGGACAACCGAAGGATCCAGGACCCACAGACTTCCAATACGCATCTGATGCGTCTTCTCTTGACAAAGAAGATGGATGGGAGTTTGCGTACCTACTGCACGTGACTTGTGCTCACTGAAGTGTGGGACCTCAAGGGTGGGCACCACACGTAAGTGACAGACCTGTTGGTGTAAAAACTCGGTTGATTATAATAGTGCATTAGAACAAAGTTTCCTATGGATTCAAGGGTAGGAAATCCAAGTTAACTCATTTACGTGTTAAACTTGTCTAAATCTTGGTCAAACCTAGGATTTGACCAAGATTCAAATGGGCAGAAAAATAAAAAAACAGAAAAATGAAAAACAAAATCACATAGTCTTCTTATGTCATATAGTAAGCATTAAAGTTGATAAACAAGGTCTAGACATATCAAACCATACAAATCATGTATCTACCCCTAACCCCTAAACTCCGTCTTATGAAGTCAAGCATGAAGAGAAGTGGTTTTGGGTTTCAAACATGGAAATTTCAAAATCCTCCCAAAAGCCCCTTTTCAAATATTTCAAACTTATTCAAATTTGGTTCAAATTTGAAAGACATACAAGTTATAGCACACATAGTGCATACATTTTCACAAAAACTGCACTAGATGCTAACCCTATAGCTTGAGGCCATTTGGATGAGGTCGAAAAAATTCTTGGATTAGAATCGTGTTGTTCGAACCCCGTAGTTGGATTTTTTTGAACCCTTGATCTGTAGAACTGGGCAAAACCCGAGTTTAGAGTGACTAAGAAGGATACATGCTTCCCTTTTCATTTTCATGTTTTAAACTTGTTTAAATTATCTTGGTCAAACCTAGGATTAGACAAGATTCAAATGGGCATCAAAATTGAAAAAAAATCAGCAAAAAGGAAAACCAAAGCAAATAGTTTTCTTATGTCATATAGTAAGCATTAAAGTTGATAAACAAGGTCTAGACATATTCAAACCAGACAAATCATGTAGCTATACCCCTAACCCCTAAACTCGATCTATCTTATGAAGTCAAGCATGTGAAGAGAAGTGGTTTTGGGTTTCAAACATGGAAATTTCAAAAACCTCCCAAAAGCTTCATTTTAGAGTGACTAAGAAGGATCCATGCTTCCCTTTTCATTTTCATGTTTTAAACTTGTTTAAATTATCTTGGTCGTCAAACCTAGGATTTGACAAGCAGATTCAAATGGGCATCAAATTTGAAAAAAAATCAGAAAAAAGAAAAACCAAAGCAAATAGTTTTCTTATGTCATATAGTAAGCATTGAATTTGATAAACAAGGTCCATACATATTCAAACCACACAAATCATGTATCTATACCCCCTAAGCCCTAAATTAATTAACTATGTCTTATGAAGTCAAGCATGTGAAGAGAAGTGGTTTTGGGTTTCAAACATGGAAATTTCAAAAACCTCCCAAAAGCTTCATTTTAGACAGACTAAGAAGGATCCATGCTTACATTTGCATTTTCATATTTTAAACTTGTTTAAATCATTATCAAACCTAGGATTTGACCAAGATACAAATGGGTGGGCACAAAATTCAAAAAAATCAGAAAAATGAAAAACAAAAGCACATAGTCTTCTTATATATGTCATATCGTAAGCATTCGAGTTGATAAACGAGGTCTAGGTATATCCAAACCAGACAAATCATGTATCTACCCCCGTCGATCTTATGAAGTCTAGCATGAAGAGAAGTCGTTTTGGGTTTCAAACATGGAAATTTCAAGAACATCCCAAAAGCTTCATTTTAGAGTGACTAAGAAGGATACATGCTTACCTTTTAATTTTCATGTTTTAAACTTGTTTAAATCTTGGTTGAACCTAGGATTTGACCAAGATTCAAATATATGGGAATAAAATTCAGAAAAAAACAGAAAAATGAAAAACCAAAGCACATAGTCTTCTTATGTCTATAGTTAGCATTAAAGTTGATAAACAGGTCTAGACATATTCAAACTAGAAAATCATGTATATATCTACACCCCTAACCCTAAACTCTGTCTTATGAAGTCAAGCATGCATGAAGAGAAGTGGTTTTTTTTGTTCCAAACATGGAAATTTCAAAAACCCTCCCAAGAGCTACATTTTGGGGTGACTAAGAAGGAAAGATGCTTATTTTTTCATATTCATGATTTAAACTTGTTTAAACCATGGTCAAACCTAGGATTTGACCAAGATTCAAATGGGCATCAAAATTGAAAAAAAATCAGCAAAAATAAAAACCAAAGCAAATAGTTTTCTTATGTTATATAGTAAGCATTAAAGTTGATAAACAAGGTCTAGACATATTCAAACCAGACAAATCATGTATCTATACCCCCTAACCCCTAAACTCTGTCTTATGAAGTCAAGCATGAAGAGAAGTGGTTTTGGGTTTCAAACATGGAAATTTGAAAAACCTCCCAAAAGCCCCTTTGCAAATATTTCAAACTTATTCAAATTTGGTTCAAATTTGAAAGACATACAAGTTATAGCACACATAGTGCATACATTTTCACACAAACTGCACTAGATGCTAACCCTATAATTTGAGGCCATTTGGATGAGGTCGAAAAAATTCTTGGATTAGAATCGTGTTGTTCGAACCCCGTAGTTGGATTTTTTTGAACCCTTGATCTGTAGAACTGGGCAAAACCCGAGTTTAACCTATTTAATTATAGATTCGTATATCGATTTTTCTACTACCTTTTTATTATTACTATGCAGCACATGGGTGTTTGCCCGTCGAGTGAAACACGGAGGAAGAGGGATCACTCGGAAGGAGAGAAGAAGGGGGTGTCTCCCCTTTTTCGGGTGATGATGTTGACTTTTGTGCAGGGTTTGTCAGTGAGCAGGAGGTGCGAGCGAGCGAGCGAGTCGAGCGAGGCCGAGAATGAGAGAGATTTGTTTTTTTGTGAGAGGGACAACCGAAGGATCCAGAAGGACCCACAGACTTCCAATACGCATCTGATGCGTCTTCTCTTGACAAAGAAGATGGATGGGAGTTTGCGTACCTACTGCACGTGACTTGTGCTCACTGAAGTGTGGGACCTCAAGGGTGGGCACCACACGTAAGTGACAGACCTGTTGGTGTAAAAACTCGGTTGATTATAATAGTGCATTAGAACAAAGTTTCCTATGGATTCAAGGGTAGGAAATCCAAGTTAACTCATTTACGTGTTAAACTTGTCTAAATCTTGGTCAAACCTAGGATTTGACCAAGATTCAAATGGGCAGAAAAATAAAAAAAACAGAAAAATGAAAAACAAAATCACATAGTCTTCTTATGTCATATAGTAAGCATTAAAGTTGATAAACAAGGTCTAGACATATCAAACCATACAAATCATGTATCTACCCCTAACCCTAAACTCCGTCTTATGAAGTCAAGCATGAAGAGAAGTGGTTTTGGGTTTCAAACATGGAAATTTCAAAATCCTCCCAAAAGCCCCTTTTCAAATATTTCAAACTTATTCAAATTTGGTTCAAATTTGAAAGACATACAAGTTATAGCACACATAGTGCATACATTTTCACAAAAAACTGCACTAGATGCTAACCCTATAGCTTGAGGCCATTTGGATGAGGTCGAAAAAATTCTTGGATTAGAATCGTGTTGTTCGAACCCCGTAGTTGGATTTTTTTGAACCCTTGATCTGTAGAACTGGGCAAAACCCGAGTTTAGAGTGACTAAGAAGGATACATGCTTCCCTTTTCATTTTCATGTTTTAAACTTGTTTAAATTATCTTGGTCAAACCTAGGATTAGACAAGATTCAAATGGGCATCAAAATTGAAAAAAAATCAGCAAAAAGGAAAACCAAAGCAAATAGTTTTCTTATGTCATATAGTAAGCATTAAAGTTGATAAACAAGGTCTAGACATATTCAAACCAGACAAATCATGTAGCTATACCCCCTAACCCCTAAACTCGATCTATCTTATGAAGTCAAGCATGTGAAGAGAAGTGGTTTTGGGTTTCAAACATGGAAATTTCAAAAACCTCCCAAAAGCTTCATTTTAGAGTGACTAAGAAGGATCCATGCTTCCCTTTTCATTTTCATGTTTTAAACTTGTTTAAATTATCTTGGTCGTCAAACCTAGGATTTGACAAGCAGATTCAAATGGGCATCAAATTTGAAAAAAAATCAGAAAAAAGAAAAACCAAAGCAAATAGTTTTCTTATGTCATATAGTAAGCATTGAATTTGATAAACAAGGTCCATACATATTCAAACCACACAAATCATGTATCTATACCCCCTAAGCCCTAAATTAATTAACTATGTCTTATGAAGTCAAGCATGTGAAGAGAAGTGGTTTTGGGTTTCAAACATGGAAATTTCAAAAACCTCCCAAAAGCTTCATTTTAGACAGACTAAGAAGGATCCATGCTTACATTTGCATTTTCATATTTTAAACTTGTTTAAATCATTATCAAACCTAGGATTTGACCAAGATACAAATGGGTGGGCACAAAATTCAAAAAAATCAGAAAAATGAAAAACAAAAGCACATAGTCTTCTTATATATGTCATATCGTAAGCATTCGAGTTGATAAACGAGGTCTAGGTATATCCAAACCAGACAAATCATGTATCTACCCCCCGTCGATCTTATGAAGTCTAGCATGAAGAGAAGTCGTTTTGGGTTTCAAACATGGAAATTTCAAGAACATCCCAAAAGCTTCATTTTAGAGTGACTAAGAAGGATACATGCTTACCTTTTAATTTTCATGTTTTAAACTTGTTTAAATCTTGGTTGAACCTAGGATTTGACCAAGATTCAAATATATGGGAATAAAATTCAGAAAAAAACAGAAAAATGAAAAACCAAAGCACATAGTCTTCTTATGTCTATAGTTAGCATTAAAGTTGATAAACAGGTCTAGACATATTCAAACTAGAAAATCATGTATATATCTACACCCCTAACCCTAAACTCTGTCTTATGAAGTCAAGCATGCATGAAGAGAAGTGGTTTTTTTTTCCAAACATGGAAATTTCAAAAACCCTCCCAAGAGCTACATTTTGGGGTGACTAAGAAGGAAAGATGCTTATTTTTTCATATTCATGATTTAAACTTGTTTAAACCATGGTCAAACCTAGGATTTGACCAAGATTCAAATGGGCATCAAAATTGAAAAAAAATCAGCAAAAATAAAAACCAAAGCAAATAGTTTTCTTATGTTATATAGTAAGCATTAAAGTTGATAAACAAGGTCTAGACATATTCAAACCAGACAAATCATGTATCTATACCCCCTAACCCCTAAACTCTGTCTTATGAAGTCAAGCATGAAGAGAAGTGGTTTTGGGTTTCAAACATGGAAATTTGAAAAACCTCCCAAAAGCCCCTTTGCAAATATTTCAAACTTATTCAAATTTGGTTCAAATTTGAAAGACATACAAGTTATAGCACACATAGTGCATACATTTTCACACAAACTGCACTAGATGCTAACCCTATAATTTGAGGCCATTTGGATGAGGTCGAAAAAATTCTTGGATTAGAATCGTGTTGTTCGAACCCCGTAGTTGGATTTTTTTGAACCCTTGATCTGCAGAACTGGGCAAAACCCGAGTTTAACCTATTTAATTATAGATTCGTATATCGATTTTTCTACTACCTTTTTATTATTACTATGCAGCACATGGGTGTTTGCCCGTCGAGTGAAACACGGAGGAAGAGGGATCACTCGGAAGGAGAGAAGAAGGGGTGTCTCCCCTTTTTCGGGTGATGATGTTGACTTTTGTGCAGGGTTTGTCAGTGAGCAGGAGGTGCGAGCGAGCGAGCGAGCGAGTCGAGCGAGGCCGAGAATGAGAGAGATTTGTTTTTTTTGTGAGAGGGACAACCGAAGGATCCAGAAGGACCCACAGACTTCCAATACGCATCTGATGCGTCTTCTCTTGACAAAGAAGATGGATGGGAGTTTGCGTACCTACTGCACGTGACTTGTGCTCACTGAAGTGTGGGACCTCAAGGGTGGGCACCACACGTAAGTGACAGACCTGTTGGTGTAAAAACTCGGTTGATTATAATAGTGCATTAGAACAAAGTTTCCTATGGATTCAAGGGTAGGAAATCCAAGTTAACTCATTTACGTGTTAAACTTGTCTAAATCTTGGTCAAACCTAGGATTTGACCAAGATTCAAATGGGCAGAAAAATAAAAAAACAGAAAAATGAAAAACAAAATCACATAGTCTTCTTATGTCATATAGTAAGCATTAAAGTTGATAAACAAGGTCTAGACATATCAAACCATACAAATCATGTATCTACCCCTAACCTCCGTCTTATGAAGTCAAGCATGAAGAGAAGTGGTTTTGGGTTTCAAACATGGAAATTTCAAAATCCTCCCAAAAGCCCCTTTTCAAATATTTCAAACTTATTCAAATTTGGTTCAAATTTGAAAGACATACAAGTTATAGCACACATAGTGCATACATTTTCACAAAAACTGCACTAGATGCTAACCCTATAGCTTGAGGCCATTTGGATGAGGTCGAAAAAATTCTTGGATTAGAATCGTGTTGTTCGAACCCCGTAGTTGGATTTTTTTGAACCCTTGATCTGTAGAACTGGGCAAAACCCGAGTTTAGAGTGACTAAGAAGGATACATGCTTCCCTTTTCATTTTCATGTTTTAAACTTGTTTAAATTATCTTGGTCAAACCTAGGATTAGACAAGATTCAAATGGGCATCAAAATTGAAAAAAAAATCAGCAAAAAGGAAAACCAAAGCAAATAGTTTTCTTATGTCATATAGTAAGCATTAAAGTTGATAAACAAGGTCTAGACATATTCAAACCAGACAAATCATGTAGCTATACCCCCTAACCCCTAAACTCGATCTATCTTATGAAGTCAAGCATGTGAAGAGAAGTGGTTTTGGGTTTCAAACATGGAAATTTCAAAAACCTCCCAAAAGCTTCATTTTAGAGTGACTAAGAAGGATCCATGCTTCCCTTTTCATTTTCATGTTTTAAACTTGTTTAAATTATCTTGGTCGTCAAACCTAGGATTTGACAAGCAGATTCAAATGGGCATCAAATTTGAAAAAAAAATCAGAAAAAAGAAAAACCAAAGCAAATAGTTTTCTTATGTCATATAGTAAGCATTGAATTTGATAAACAAGGTCCATACATATTCAAACCACACAAATCATGTATCTATACCCCCTAAGCCCTAAATTAATTAACTATGTCTTATGAAGTCAAGCATGTGAAGAGAAGTGGTTTTGGGTTTCAAACATGGAAATTTCAAAAACCTCCCAAAAGCTTCATTTTAGACAGACTAAGAAGGATCCATGCTTACATTTGCATTTTCATATTTTAAACTTGTTTAAATCATTATCAAACCTAGGATTTGACCAAGATACAAATGGGTGGGCACAAAATTCAAAAAAATCAGAAAAATGAAAAACAAAAGCACATAGTCTTCTTATATATGTCATATCGTAAGCATTCGAGTTGATAAACGAGGTCTAGGTATATCCAAACCAGACAAATCATGTATCTACCCCCCGTCGATCTTATGAAGTCTAGCATGAAGAGAAGTCGTTTTGGGTTTCAAACATGGAAATTTCAAGAACATCCCAAAAGCTTCATTTTAGAGTGACTAAGAAGGATACATGCTTACCTTTTAATTTTCATGTTTTGAACTTGTTTAAATCTTGGTTGAACCTAGGATTTGACCAAGATTCAAATATATGGGAATAAAATTCAGAAAAAAACAGAAAAATGAAAAACCAAAGCACATAGTCTTCTTATGTCTATAGTTAGCATTAAAGTTGATAAACAGGTCTAGACATATTCAAACTAGAAAATCATGTATATATCTACACCCCTAACCCTAAACTCTGTCTTATGAAGTCAAGCATGCATGAAGAGAAGTGGTTTTTTTTGTTCCAAACATGGAAATTTCAAAAACCCTCCCAAGAGCTACATTTTGGGGTGACTAAGAAGGAAAGATGCTTATTTTTTCATATTCATGATTTAAACTTGTTTAAACCATGGTCAAACCTAGGATTTGACCAAGATTCAAATGGGCATCAAAATTGAAAAAAAAATCAGCAAAAATAAAAACCAAAGCAAATAGTTTTCTTATGTTATATAGTAAGCATTAAAGTTGATAAACAAGGTCTAGACATATTCAAACCAGACAAATCATGTATCTATACCCCCTAACCCCTAAACTCTGTCTTATGAAGTCAAGCATGAAGAGAAGTGGTTTTGGGTTTCAAACATGGAAATTTGAAAAACCTCCCAAAAGCCCCTTTGCAAATATTTCAAACTTATTCAAATTTGGTTCAAATTTGAAAGACATACAAGTTATAGCACACATAGTGCATACATTTTCACACAAACTGCACTAGATGCTAACCCTATAATTTGAGGCCATTTGGATGAGGTCGAAAAAATTCTTGGATTAGAATCGTGTTGTTCGAACCCCGTAGTTGGATTTTTTTGAACCCTTGATCTGTAGAACTGGGCAAAACCCGAGTTTAACCTATTTAATTATAGATTCGTATATCGATTTTTCTACTACCTTTTTATTATTACTATGCAGCACATGGGTGTTTGCCCGTCGAGTGAAACACGGAGGAAGAGGGATCACTCGGAAGGAGAGAAGAAGGGGTGTCTCCCCTTTTTCGGGTGATGATGTTGACTTTTGTGCAGGGTTTGTCAGTGAGCAGGAGGTGCGAGCGAGCGAGCGAGCGAGTCGAGCGAGGCCGAGAATGAGAGAGATTTGTTTTTTTTTGTGAGAGGGACAACCGAAGGATCCAGAAGGACCCACAGACTTCCAATACGCATCTGATGCGTCTTCTCTTGACAAAGAAGATGGATGGGAGTTTGCGTACCTACTGCACGTGACTTGTGCTCACTGAAGTGTGGGACCTCAAGGGTGGGCACCACACGTAAGTGACAGACCTGTTGGTGTAAAAACTCGGTTGATTATAATAGTGCATTAGAACAAAGTTTCCTATGGATTCAAGGGTAGGAAATCCAAGTTAACTCATTTACGTGTTAAACTTGTCTAAATCTTGGTCAAACCTAGGATTTGACCAAGATTCAAATGGGCAGAAAAATAAAAAAAAACAGAAAAATGAAAAACAAAATCACATAGTCTTCTTATGTCATATAGTAAGCATTAAAGTTGATAAACAAGGTCTAGACATATCAAACCATACAAATCATGTATCTACCCCTAACCCCTAAACTCCGTCTTATGAAGTCAAGCATGAAGAGAAGTGGTTTTGGGTTTCAAACATGGAAATTTCAAAATCCTCCCAAAAGCCCCTTTTCAAATATTTCAAACTTATTCAAATTTGGTTCAAATTTGAAAGACATACAAGTTATAGCACACATAGTGCATACATTTTCACAAAAACTGCACTAGATGCTAACCCTATAGCTTGAGGCCATTTGGATGAGGTCGAAAAAATTCTTGGATTAGAATCGTGTTGTTCGAACCCCGTAGTTGGATTTTTTTGAACCCTTGATCTGTAGAACTGGGCAAAACCCGAGTTTAGAGTGACTAAGAAGGATACATGCTTCCCTTTTCATTTTCATGTTTTAAACTTGTTTAAATTATCTTGGTCAAACCTAGGATTAGACAAGATTCAAATGGGCATCAAAATTGAAAAAAATTCAGCAAAAAAAAACCAAAGCAAATAGTTTTCTTATGTCATATAGTAAGCATTAAAGTTGATAAACAAGGTCTAGACATAATCAAACCAGACAAATCATGTAGCTATACCCCCTAACCCCTAAACTCTGTCTTATGAATTGAAGTCAAGCATGTGAAGAGAAGTGGTTTTGGGTTTCAAACATGGAAATTTCAAAAACCTCCCAAAAGCTTCATTTTAGAGTGACTAAGAAGGATCCATGCTTACCTTTTCATTTTCATGTTTTAAACTTGTTTAAATTATCTTGGTCGTCAAACCTAGGATTTGACAAGATCCAAATGGGCATCAAAATTGAAAAAAAAATCAGAAAAAAGAAAAACCAAAGCAAATAGTTTTCTTATGTCATATATATAGTAAGCATTGAAGTTGATAAACAAGGTCCATACATATTCAAACAACACAAATCATGTATCTATACCCCTAACCCCTAAATTGATTAACTATGTCTTATGAAGTCAAGCATGTGAAGAGAAGTGGTTTTGGGTTTCAAACATGGAAATTTCAAAAACCTCCCAAAAGCTTCATTTTAGAGTGACTAAGAAGGATCCATGCTTACATTTGCATTTTCATATTTTAAAATTGTTTAAATCATTATCAAACCTAGGATTTGACCAAGATACAAATGGGTGGGCACAAAATTCAAAAAAATCAGAAAAATGAAAAACAAAAGCACATAGTCTTCTTATATATGTCATATCGTAAGCATTCGAGTTGATAAACGAGGTCTAGGTATATATATCCAAACCAGACAAATCATGTATCTACCCCCCATCGATCTTATGAAGTCTAGCATGAAGAGAAGTCGTTTTGGGTTTCAAACATGGAAATTTCAAGAACATCCCAAAAGCTTCATTTTAGAGTGACTAAGAAGGATACATGCTTACCTTTTAATTTTCATGTTTTAAACTTGTTTAAATCTTGGTTGAACCTAGGATTTGACCAAGATTCAAATATATGGGCATAAAATTCAAAAAAAATAGAAAAATGAAAAACCAAAGCACATAGTCTTCTTATGTCTATAGTTAGCATTAAAGTTGATAAACATGTCTAGACATATTCAAACTAGAAAATCATGTCTATATCTACACCCCTAACCCTAAACTCTGTCTTATGAAGTCAAGCATGCATGAAGAGAAGTGGTTTTTTTGTTTCAAACATGGAAATTTCAAAAACCCTCCCAAGAGCTACATTTTGGGGTGACTAAGAAGGATAGATGCTTATTTTTTCATATTCATGATTTAAACTTGTTTAAACCATGGTCAAACCTAGGATTTGACCAAGATTCAAATGGGCATCAAAATTGAAAAAAAATCAGCAAAAAGAAAAACCAAAGCAAATAGTTTTCTTATGTTATATAGTAAGCATTAAAGTTGATAAACAAGGTCTAGACATATTCAAACCAGACAAATCATGTATCTATACCCCCTAACCCCTAAACTCTGTCTTATGAAGTCAAGCATGAAGAGAAGTGGTTTTGGGTTTCAAACATGGAAATTTCAAAAACCTCCCAAAAGCCCCTTTTCAAATATTTCAAACTTATTCAAATTTGGTTCAAATTTGAAAGACATACAAGTTATAGCACACATAGTGCATACATTTTCACACAAACTGCACTAGATGCTAACCCTATAGCTTGAGGCCATTTGGATGAGGTCGAAAAAATTCTTGGATTAGAATCGTGTTGTTCGAACCCCGTAGTTGGATTTTTTGAACCCTTGATCTGTAGAACTGGGCAAAACCCGAGTTTAGAGTGACTAAGAAGGATACATGCTTCCCTTTTCATTTTCATGTTTTAAACTTGTTTAAATTATCTTGGTCAAACCTAGGATTAGACAAGATTCAAATGGGCATCAAAATTGAAAAAAAATCAGCAAAAAGGAAAACCAAAGCAAATAGTTTTCTTATGTCATATAGTAAGCATTAAAGTTGATAAACAAGGTCTAGACATATTCAAACCAGACAAATCATGTAGCTATACCCCCTAACCCCTAAACTCGATCTATCTTATGAAGTCAAGCATGTGAAGAGAAGTGGTTTTGGGTTTCAAACATGGAAATTTCAAAAACCTCCCAAAAGCTTCATTTTAGAGTGACTAAGAAGGATCCATGCTTCCCTTTTCATTTTCATGTTTTAAACTTGTTTAAATTATCTTGGTCGTCAAACCTAGGATTTGACAAGCAGATTCAAATGGGCATCAAATTTGAAAAAAAAATCAGAAAAAAGAAAAACCAAAGCAAATAGTTTTCTTATGTCATATAGTAAGCATTGAATTTGATAAACAAGGTCCATACATATTCAAACCACACAAATCATGTATCTATACCCCCTAAGCCCTAAATTAATTAACTATGTCTTATGAAGTCAAGCATGTGAAGAGAAGTGGTTTTGGGTTTCAAACATGGAAATTTCAAAAACCTCCCAAAAGCTTCATTTTAGACAGACTAAGAAGGATCCATGCTTACATTTGCATTTTCATATTTTAAACTTGTTTAAATCATTATCAAACCTAGGATTTGACCAAGATACAAATGGGTGGGCACAAAATTCAAAAAAATCAGAAAAATGAAAAACAAAAGCACATAGTCTTCTTATATATGTCATATCGTAAGCATTCGAGTTGATAAACGAGGTCTAGGTATATCCAAACCAGACAAATCATGTATCTACCCCCCGTCGATCTTATGAAGTCTAGCATGAAGAGAAGTCGTTTTGGGTTTCAAACATGGAAATTTCAAGAACATCCCAAAAGCTTCATTTTAGAGTGACTAAGAAGGATACATGCTTACCTTTTAATTTTCATGTTTTAAACTTGTTTAAATCTTGGTTGAACCTAGGATTTGACCAAGATTCAAATATATGGGAATAAAATTCAGAAAAAAACAGAAAAATGAAAAACCAAAGCACATAGTCTTCTTATGTCTATAGTTAGCATTAAAGTTGATAAACAGGTCTAGACATATTCAAACTAGAAAATCATGTATATATCTACACCCCTAACCCTAAACTCTGTCTTATGAAGTCAAGCATGCATGAAGAGAAGTGGTTTTTTTTTCCAAACATGGAAATTTCAAAAACCCTCCCAAGAGCTACATTTTGGGGTGACTAAGAAGGAAAGATGCTTATTTTTTCATATTCATGATTTAAACTTGTTTAAACCATGGTCAAACCTAGGATTTGACCAAGATTCAAATGGGCATCAAAATTGAAAAAAAATCAGCAAAAATAAAAACCAAAGCAAATAGTTTTCTTATGTTATATAGTAAGCATTAAAGTTGATAAACAAGGTCTAGACATATTCAAACCAGACAAATCATGTATCTATACCCCTAACCCCTAAACTCTGTCTTATGAAGTCAAGCATGAAGAGAAGTGGTTTTGGGTTTCAAACATGGAAATTTGAAAAACCTCCCAAAAGCCCCTTTGCAAATATTTCAAACTTATTCAAATTTGGTTCAAATTTGAAAGACATACAAGTTATAGCACACATAGTGCATACATTTTCACACAAACTGCACTAGATGCTAACCCTATAATTTGAGGCCATTTGGATGAGGTCGAAAAAATTCTTGGATTAGAATCGTGTTGTTCGAACCCCGTAGTTGGATTTTTTTGAACCCTTGATCTGCAGAACTGGGCAAAACCCGAGTTTAACCTATTTAATTATAGATTCGTATATCGATTTTTCTACTACCTTTTTATTATTACTATGCAGCACATGGGTGTTTGCCCGTCGAGTGAAACACGGAGGAAGAGGGATCACTCGGAAGGAGAGAAGAAGGGGGTGTCTCCCCTTTTTCGGGTGATGATGTTGACTTTTGTGCAGGGTTTGTCAGTGAGCAGGAGGTGCGAGCGAGCGAGCGAGTCGAGCGAGGCCGAGAATGAGAGAGATTTGTTTTTTTTGTGAGAGGGACAACCGAAGGATCCAGAAGGACCCACAGACTTCCAATACGCATCTGATGCGTCTTCTCTTGACAAAGAAGATGGATGGGAGTTTGCGTACCTACTGCACGTGACTTGTGCTCACTGAAGTGTGGGACCTCAAGGGTGGGCACCACACGTAAGTGACAGACCTGTTGGTGTAAAAACTCGGTTGATTATAATAGTGCATTAGAACAAAGTTTCCTATGGATTCAAGGGTAGGAAATCCAAGTTAACTCATTTACGTGTTAAACTTGTCTAAATCTTGGTCAAACCTAGGATTTGACCAAGATTCAAATGGGCAGAAAAATAAAAAAACAGAAAAATGAAAAACAAAATCACATAGTCTTCTTATGTCATATAGTAAGCATTAAAGTTGATAAACAAGGTCTAGACATATCAAACCATACAAATCATGTATCTACCCCTAACCCCTAAACTCCGTCTTATGAAGTCAAGCATGAAGAGAAGTGGTTTTGGGTTTCAAACATGGAAATTTCAAAATCCTCCCAAAAGCCCCTTTTCAAATATTTCAAACTTATTCAAATTTGGTTCAAATTTGAAAGACATACAAGTTATAGCACACATAGTGCATACATTTTCACAAAAACTGCACTAGATGCTAACCCTATAGCTTGAGGCCATTTGGATGAGGTCGAAAAAATTCTTGGATTAGAATCGTGTTGTTCGAACCCCGTAGTTGGATTTTTTTGAACCCTTGATCTGTAGAACTGGGCAAAACCCGAGTTTAGAGTGACTAAGAAGGATACATGCTTCCCTTTTCATTTTCATGTTTTAAACTTGTTTAAATTATCTTGGTCAAACCTAGGATTAGACAAGATTCAAATGGGCATCAAAATTGAAAAAAAATCAGCAAAAAGGAAAACCAAAGCAAATAGTTTTCTTATGTCATATAGTAAGCATTAAAGTTGATAAACAAGGTCTAGACATATTCAAACCAGACAAATCATGTAGCTATACCCCCTAACCCCTAAACTCGATCTATCTTATGAAGTCAAGCATGTGAAGAGAAGTGGTTTTGGGTTTCAAACATGGAAATTTCAAAAACCTCCCAAAAGCTTCATTTTAGAGTGACTAAGAAGGATCCATGCTTCCCTTTTCATTTTCATGTTTTAAACTTGTTTAAATTATCTTGGTCGTCAAACCTAGGATTTGACAAGCAGATTCAAATGGGCATCAAATTTGAAAAAAAATCAGAAAAAAGAAAAACCAAAGCAAATAGTTTTCTTATGTCATATAGTAAGCATTGAATTTGATAAACAAGGTCCATACATATTCAAACCACACAAATCATGTATCTATACCCCCTAAGCCCTAAATTAATTAACTATGTCTTATGAAGTCAAGCATGTGAAGAGAAGTGGTTTTGGGTTTCAAACATGGAAATTTCAAAAACCTCCCAAAAGCTTCATTTTAGACAGACTAAGAAGGATCCATGCTTACATTTGCATTTTCATATTTTAAACTTGTTTAAATCATTATCAAACCTAGGATTTGACCAAGATACAAATGGGTGGGCACAAAATTCAAAAAAATCAGAAAAATGAAAAACAAAAGCACATAGTCTTCTTATATATGTCATATCGTAAGCATTCGAGTTGATAAACGAGGTCTAGGTATATCCAAACCAGACAAATCATGTATCTACCCCCCGTCGATCTTATGAAGTCTAGCATGAAGAGAAGTCGTTTTGGGTTTCAAACATGGAAATTTCAAGAACATCCCAAAAGCTTCATTTTAGAGTGACTAAGAAGGATACATGCTTACCTTTTAATTTTCATGTTTTAAACTTGTTTAAATCTTGGTTGAACCTAGGATTTGACCAAGATTCAAATATATGGGAATAAAATTCAGAAAAAAACAGAAAAATGAAAAACCAAAGCACATAGTCTTCTTATGTCTATAGTTAGCATTAAAGTTGATAAACAGGTCTAGACATATTCAAACTAGAAAATCATGTATATATCTACACCCCTAACCCTAAACTCTGTCTTATGAAGTCAAGCATGCATGAAGAGAAGTGGTTTTTTTTGTTCCAAACATGGAAATTTCAAAAACCCTCCCAAGAGCTACATTTTGGGGTGACTAAGAAGGAAAGATGCTTATTTTTTCATATTCATGATTTAAACTTGTTTAAACCATGGTCAAACCTAGGATTTGACCAAGATTCAAATGGGCATCAAAATTGAAAAAAAAATCAGCAAAAATAAAAACCAAAGCAAATAGTTTTCTTATGTTATATAGTAAGCATTAAAGTTGATAAACAAGGTCTAGACATATTCAAACCAGACAAATCATGTATCTATACCCCTAACCCCTAAACTCTGTCTTATGAAGTCAAGCATGAAGAGAAGTGGTTTTGGGTTTCAAACATGGAAATTTGAAAAACCTCCCAAAAGCCCCTTTGCAAATATTTCAAACTTATTCAAATTTGGTTCAAATTTGAAAGACATACAAGTTATAGCACACATAGTGCATACATTTTCACACAAACTGCACTAGATGCTAACCCTATAATTTGAGGCCATTTGGATGAGGTCGAAAAAATTCTTGGATTAGAATCGTGTTGTTCGAACCCCGTAGTTGGATTTTTTTGAACCCTTGATCTGCAGAACTGGGCAAAACCCGAGTTTAACCTATTTAATTATAGATTCGTATATCGATTTTTCTACTACCTTTTTATTATTACTATGCAGCACATGGGTGTTTGCCCGTCGAGTGAAACACGGAGGAAGAGGGATCACTCGGAAGGAGAGAAGAAGGGGTGTCTCCCCTTTTTCGGGTGATGATGTTGACTTTTGTGCAGGGTTTGTCAGTGAGCAGGAGGTGCGAGCGAGCGAGTCGAGCGAGGCCGAGAATGAGAGAGATTTGTTTTTTTGTGAGAGGGACAACCGAAGGATCCAGAAGGACCCACAGACTTCCAATACGCATCGATGCGTCTTCTCTTGACAAAGAAGATGGATGGGAGTTTGCGTACCTACGCACGTGACTTGTGCTCACTGAAGTGTGGGACCTCAAGGGTGGGCACCACACGTAAGTGACAGACCTGTTGGTGTAAAAACTCGGTTGATTATAATAGTGCATTAGAACAAAGTTTCCTATGGATTCAAGGGTAGGAAATCCAAGTTAACTCATTTACGTGTTAAACTTGTCTAAATCTTGGTCAAACCTAGGATTTGACCAAGATTCAAATGGGCAGAAAAATAAAAAAAACAGAAAAATGAAAAACAAAATCACATAGTCTTCTTATGTCATATAGTAAGCATTAAAGTTGATAAACAAGGTCTAGACATATCAAACCATACAAATCATGTATCTACCCCTAACCCCTAAACTCCGTCTTATGAAGTCAAGCATGAAGAGAAGTGGTTTTGGGTTTCAAACATGGAAATTTCAAAATCCTCCCAAAAGCCCCTTTTCAAATATTTCAAACTTATTCAAATTTGGTTCAAATTTGAAAGACATACAAGTTATAGCACACATAGTGCATACATTTTCACAAAAACTGCACTAGATGCTAACCCTATAGCTTGAGGCCATTTGGATGAGGTCGAAAAAATTCTTGGATTAGAATCGTGTTGTTCGAACCCCGTAGTTGGATTTTTTTGAACCCTTGATCTGTAGAACTGGGCAAAACCCGAGTTTAGAGTGACTAAGAAGGATACATGCTTCCCTTTTCATTTTCATGTTTTAAACTTGTTTAAATTATCTTGGTCAAACCTAGGATTAGACAAGATTCAAATGGGCATCAAAATTGAAAAAAAATCAGCAAAAAGGAAAACCAAAGCAAATAGTTTTCTTATGTCATATAGTAAGCATTAAAGTTGATAAACAAGGTCTAGACATATTCAAACCAGACAAATCATGTAGCTATACCCCCTAACCCCTAAACTCGATCTATCTTATGAAGTCAAGCATGTGAAGAGAAGTGGTTTTGGGTTTCAAACATGGAAATTTCAAAAACCTCCCAAAAGCTTCATTTTAGAGTGACTAAGAAGGATCCATGCTTCCCTTTTCATTTTCATGTTTTAAACTTGTTTAAATTATCTTGGTCGTCAAACCTAGGATTTGACAAGCAGATTCAAATGGGCATCAAATTTGAAAAAAAATCAGAAAAAAGAAAAACCAAAGCAAATAGTTTTCTTATGTCATATAGTAAGCATTGAATTTGATAAACAAGGTCCATACATATTCAAACCACACAAATCATGTATCTATACCCCCTAAGCCCTAAATTAATTAACTATGTCTTATGAAGTCAAGCATGTGAAGAGAAGTGGTTTTGGGTTTCAAACATGGAAATTTCAAAAACCTCCCAAAAGCTTCATTTTAGACAGACTAAGAAGGATCCATGCTTACATTTGCATTTTCATATTTTAAACTTGTTTAAATCATTATCAAACCTAGGATTTGACCAAGATACAAATGGGTGGGCACAAAATTCAAAAAAATCAGAAAAATGAAAAACAAAAGCACATAGTCTTCTTATATATGTCATATCGTAAGCATTCGAGTTGATAAACGAGGTCTAGGTATATCCAAACCAGACAAATCATGTATCTACCCCGTCGATCTTATGAAGTCTAGCATGAAGAGAAGTCGTTTTGGGTTTCAAACATGGAAATTTCAAGAACATCCCAAAAGCTTCATTTTAGAGTGACTAAGAAGGATACATGCTTACCTTTTAATTTTCATGTTTTAAACTTGTTTAAATCTTGGTTGAACCTAGGATTTGACCAAGATTCAAATATATGGGAATAAAATTCAGAAAAAAACAGAAAAATGAAAAACCAAAGCACATAGTCTTCTTATGTCTATAGTTAGCATTAAAGTTGATAAACAGGTCTAGACATATTCAAACTAGAAAATCATGTATATATCTACACCCCTAACCCTAAACTCTGTCTTATGAAGTCAAGCATGCATGAAGAGAAGTGGTTTTTTTGTTCCAAACATGGAAATTTCAAAAACCCTCCCAAGAGCTACATTTTGGGGTGACTAAGAAGGATAGATGCTTATTTTTTCATATTCATGATTTAAACTTGTTTAAACCATGGTCAAACCTAGGATTTGACCAAGATTCAAATGGGCATCAAAATTGAAAAAAAATCAGCAAAAATAAAAACCAAAGCAAATAGTTTTCTTATGTTATATAGTAAGCATTAAAGTTGATAAACAAGGTCTAGACATATTCAAACCAGACAAATCATGTATCTATACCCCCTAACCCCTAAACTCTGTCTTATGAAGTCAAGCATGAAGAGAAGTGGTTTTGGGTTTCAAACATGGAAATTTCAAAAACCTCCCAAAAGCCCCTTTTCAAATATTTCAAACTTATTCAAATTTGGTTCAAATTTGAAAGACATACAAGTTATAGCACACATAGTGCATACATTTTCACACAAACTGCACTAGATGCTAACCCTATAATTTGAGGCCATTTGGATGAGGTCGAAAAAATTCTTGGATTAGAATCGTGTTGTTCGAACCCCGTAGTTGGATTTTTTTGAACCCTTGATCTGTAGAACTGGGCAAAACCCGAGTTTAACCTATTTAATTATAGATTCGTATATCGATTTTTCTACTACCTTTTTATTATTACTATGCAGCACATGGGTGTTTGCCCGTCGAGTGAAACACGGAGGAAGAGGGATCACTCGGAAGGAGAGAAGAAGGGGGTGTCTCCCCTTTTTCGGGTGATGATGTTGACTTTTGTGCAGGGGTTGTCAGTGAGCAGGAGGTGCGAGCGAGCGGCGAGTCGAGCGAGGCCGAGAATGAGAGAGATTTGTTTTTTGTGAGAGGGACAACCGAAGGATCCAGAAGGACCCACAGACTTCCAATACGCATCTGATGCGTCTTCTCTTGACAAAGAAGATGGCTGGGACTTTGCGTACCTACTGCACGTGACTTGTGCTCACTGAAGTGTGGGACCTCACGCGTGGGCACCACACGTAAGTGACAGACCTGTTGGTGTAAAAACTCGGTTGATTATAATAGTGCATTAGAACAAAGTTTCCTATGGATTCAAGGGTAGGAAATCCAAGTTAAATCATTTACGTGTTAAACTTGTCTAAATCTTGGTCAAACCTAGGATTTGACCAAGATTCAAATGGGCAGAAAAATAAAAAAACAGAAAAATGAAAAACAAAATCACATAGTCTTCTTATGTCATATAGTAAGCATTAAAATTGATAAACAAGGTCTAGACATATCAAACCATACAAATCATGTATCTACCCCCTAACCCCTAATCTCCGTCTTATGAAGTCAAGCATGAAGAGAAGTGGTTTTGGGTTTCAAACATGGAAATTTCAAAAACCTCCCAAAAACTTCATTTTAGAGTGACTAAGAAGGATACATGCTTCCCTTTTCATTTTCTTGTTTTAAACTTGTTTAAATTATCTTGGTCAAACCTAGGATTTGACAAGATTCAAAGATACATGCTTCCCTTTTCATTTGACATGAATCCTTGTGGCACGACCATGTTGGGGTCACTCCTGGCTGTCTACCCAGCCGAGCATGCGGGCTCTATTACCTTGTACGAATCCTCGTTTTAAACAAAGAAGTGAACAAACGCCCCCCTCCCCCGCGCCACGGACACACACACACACTTTCTCTCTCTCTCTCTCTCTCTCTCTCTCTCTCTCTCTCTCTCTCTCTATCGCATCATTTGTCTGTCAGACTCCATTGATTTGCCCCAAGTTCAACAAGGTCGCCCCCTTTTCCTCTGAGAGTCCATTGATTTTTATTTGCTGGTGTCACTTGTGCTAAACTGTCATTCCTTGTACTCCCTCCGATTCATATTATTTGATGGTAATATAGATGCATCTATACACATTATAGTTGTAGATACATCCATTTTACCATCAATTAATATTGATCGGAGTTGCAGCGTGGTATGAGGCCTGCCGCCTGCCACCGTCGGCGAGGTTCCAAGTAAACGGCGCCAGAAGAAGAGTAGCGCGGCTCCGGATTCAACCAACTGGCGGCGATGGACGGCACTATGGAAATAAACGCTACGAATTTGGAGGCCATCGCGTACAACATCGCTGGAACGGCGCAGGTCATGTGCTCCCACGACGGCTGCGGGGTCATCGTCAGCTACCACGAGTCCCTAAGCCACCAGATCGCGTGCCCGCACGGCCGGTGCAACTGCACGGAGCAGGGCTGCGACTTCGCCGCCCCACCGTCAGCGCTCCTCGTTCACCTCGCAGAGGCCCACTCGATTCAGGTGCACAGGTTAGAGTATGGCAAGTCCATAGAGTTCCGGGTGACCATGACGCACCCGTGCTCGCCGTGCAGGCTGCTCGTCGTCGAAGGGGATGACGGCTCCGTGTTCGTCCTGTACATCGACGCGCTCGGCCCGGCCATTGTCTTGTCTTTGGTATGCGTCAGTTCGGCCACATCCGTGTGGCCGCTCTACAGGGTGAAGATCTGGGCGCACGGCCCGCCGCCGTCCTCGAAATCGGACTGCAGGCGGGATGTCGTGAAGATGTCTGCCGATGCTTCTGGCAGCGCGTCGCCGGGCGCTGTCGTGTTTGAGGAGCTCACGTCGTTCCTCGTTGTGCCGGGGCCATACCTCGTTGGTGCTGGATCGTCCAAGGAGCTGCGTTTCTACATTCGCATATGCAAGCAGATGTAGCTACTGCTACTTTGCGTAGTTGAAAAAACTGTCAATTTGTCATGAGGAATGATAAATTTCGATGAAAAGTACTTGATTGTTCGTACGGCTGCTATTTTTTTATGGATTCTTCGTTTCATATTTGTGCTGAACTGTTTGTAGTAGTACTTATACTGTACTTAATAATAATGCAGCGTGGAAGTGAATACTCCTTTTTTTTGTGAATCGGAAGTGAATACTCCAACTATATGTAATTGTAACCCCTCCATCTGATTTATATAAAACTATGTGCACTTCCAGATCATTTCTCCTGTTTTTTAGATGTCCTTTCACTTACTATAAAAAACAAAGAAGCACTGCTGCTTTGATTCAAAGGAATGTGGAGAGTGTAGAAATAGGAAAGGTGTAGGATTGAAATTTTCCCATAGGAATCAAATCCAACATAATTCCTATGTCAATCCTATGAATCAAAGAAGCCCTAAGTGGTTACCGGTGCTTAATGCACAGTTCCAAAAAGTTCATCCCGCAGTCCAAATAACTAATAATCAGATGATGTCAATTTTTGTGTATGTAGTTGTGCCTATTACCATCACAAATATAGTCTCAAATAGTATGATGGTGGAGATACACATTTTTTAACTACCATGATTTTCGGTAAATGCTTAGTCAATTTTGACATAATTTGACTTTCTAAAAATAATATAAGCTAAGCTTTGAGATGGAGGTACTATATTGGGTTTTCCTCGTCTTAAGCAAAATCCCTTCCCATCCCCTTAAATAGAGTACTCCAGCCTCGAGGCTAGGAGATAAGAGAGGCCATCGATAGGCCACATACTCCTCGCGCGCTCGCAATGCTGGAAACTGTCACCGTTACCCTGAAGATGGACTCCACCGTGCTTCACTGCATTTTCTGCTCCCAGCCCCTCAAGCCCCCCGTCTTCAAGGTCGATCCCTTTCCCTCCCACACTCCATTGATGTTTCTTTTGTGGGTTCACTACTGCAAAAATGGCAATCCACGAACTTTGATTTGTGCAGTGCAAGGGTAATCATTTGGCCTGCGGCCGCTGCCTCAGCGAGCTTCCCGGGAACCGGTGCCATAGGTGCGTGGAACCCCGCGGCGGATTCGAGCACGACCCGGCAATGGACGCCGTCGTATCAGCGGCGACGGTTGAGTGCCCCCACAGCAGCTGCGGGAGCTTGGTGGCCTACCACCAGGTCCACGACCACAAGATTGCATGCCCGCACGCCCCTTGCGCTTGCACGGAGCCCGGCTGCGACTTCGCCGCCCCGCCAACAGCGCTCGTCGCCCACTTTGCAGCGGCCCACTCGATCCAAGTGCACAAGCTCCCGCCGTACAACACGACCAAAGTGTTCGAGGTGCTGGTGCCGGTGCCGGGTTCGCCGTGCCTGCGGATCATCGCCGAAGGGGAGGACGGCGCCGTGTTCGTCCTGATCATCGGCGTGCTCGGTTCGACTTCGACCACCATCGTGTCTACCGTGTGCGTTAGGGCGGCCGCGTGCGTGTGGCCTCTGTACACGGCAAAGATGTGGGCGAATGGGCCGGCGTCGTGCTCGTTGGCGCACTCGAGGAGCAGGGCGGACACCGTGAATGTGTCATTGGAGGCGTCGAGCTGCGCCTTGCCGGGCGACGTCGCGTTTGATGAACTCACGTCGTTCCTCTCGGTACCGCCGCTGTACCAGGTGCTTGGTGGACCTTCCAAGCTGCTGCGTTTCTACATTCGCATCGAGAAGGAGAACAATTAATCCTCAAAATAAGTACTCCTTATATAGAAAGGGACTAACTGTTTTTCGTCCTGCTAATGCAACCTTGAGGTGACCGGGACAACTTTGTACAAAGCATCGTGCTCATATAAATATACGTACTCTACAAAATCATCAGCAGTGGAGTACCTCGTAGGTGCCATGTCCATGGATCGACAAGACAAGACACATACATAGACTGGGTCACTGGGAGATGGATATTACTACTGGATCGTGATAGGATGCCTACATACACCCTACTCGGCAGGTGACGATACCTTCCCAACAAAGGTATCCAGTCCCATCCATTGATTATATTTTATTATGGACGGAGAGCATTCTACTACGTAGAAGAGATGTCATGTCTTGGGGCAGAGGTTCGGCTTAATCATGGTTTAGATGACTCTAATGTAGATGTATCTAGACATATTGTAACTATAGATACTTCCATTTTAGCATCAAGTAATGTGGATCGGAGGGAGTAATACTATAGTACAATATACTCAGTATAAGGTTAACTTTGGCACACGCTGGGACGCACATATTTGTTAGAAGTACACACATGCAAGACAGAGCACAGAGTAAAATAATTACTATTTACTTATGGGCAACCAAAAGCTTGTACGTGTCCACTCTATATATGGGCATGGACTACACTTATTGCTTGTGGACGAGGATAGCTGTTGTGGACAACACAGTGGATGCTGTTAGAGTGAAACGGCACACTTATTATGGATCGTAGGGAGTATGCAAGATAAAAAAAGATCTACCATACATATTAGTATTATTATCATCAGTTATGTACTCATGACACTGGGAGCATACACACACGATCGTACATACTACAGTAGTACTGTACTACTTTTAAAACTACTTGCAAGATAAAATATACTGTACTACTTATCACTGGGTGCATACACACACGATCGTATACATACTAGTACTGTACTACTTTTAACACTAGGCTATCCTTTTCAGTGGTCTTCCTCTTCAGCTTCCACAGCCTGTACCATGTTCTTCTTCTTCTTCTTCTTCTTCTTCTTCTTCTTCTTCTTACTCCCGCTGTCCTGGAATTCCGCCAATTTTTGTTGACCCTTCTCAAAGTTCACTATTCGCCTGTATACCTCATATGTTGCGTATGCGTCGATGCTTGCATACAGGATATGCTTCATGGACAAGGGCACCTGCTTCCACAGCTTGTGTTCCTCTTTCGTAAGTTTTTTCATGATAGATTTGTACTGGCTGTCTATAATGGCCGCAGCATAGTCAGCCAACGAATCCTTATTGTTACTAGTGGAATCGGCAGGCTTCCACCTTTTCTGGATGTCCACGAAGTTCGCCACTGAGAGGTTGCAACGCCCAAGCCTGGTAATGTCGTTGCCGATGTCAACACCTGCAAATGTTATGTCAGGCCTGCCAAGAAAGTCAGCGAGTTTGGGGCAGGGCTGGTCGGCCGAGGAAATCTGGTACAGGAGGCAGTCTGTGCCCATGCACAACTGTATGAGGGCAGCCTTCTGTTCAGGCCCATAGGTGTACTCTACGTCTAGGCCAACAATTTTGTACGAGTCTTCTTTCTCCAGTATCAACTCGATTTTGTTGATGTGTTCCTCCACCTTAGACGCCATATTGGTATAGTTCGCCGTAATGGTGGTTGTTCCATGAGCGAGGAAAGTGTGTCCTTGGTAGAACGCTTCCATGGAGGGTAGCGAGAGAGGGGCACAGGCGAGAGTGTCAGGGAGAAGACGAAATGAGGAAGACGAAATGAGGAAGACGAATGTTAACCGCCACGCCAGGGCCTGGAAACCGCCCGTCGCTAGATGCATGCATTTGGACGGTTTTGAAGATGACGGGCCATAGGGCACGAATGCAGTTTCCCTGTTAAAATAATAATAACCGCCCACGTACTTAATTAATTGTATGCTTATTTGTTTCTCGAGAGGAGCCTAGTTTTTTTCTACGAAACTCTGAAGATCTATTAAAAATCATCAACATTAGTACAAAGAGATTCAAAATTAATATTACCTTCGTCTAAAAGGAGGTGTCTTAGTTTTGTCTAATACGGATGTATAAAGACATATCTAAGTTGTAGAAATTACAAATATGTCTTCTTTGCACCACTTAGCTACCACTACAAAGTACAAACACTAACGCAAGGTAGATCAGCATCATGCAATGTAGACATTACAGTATTTTTGTACTACTGTACTTGTCTTCCCTGGTCTATGATTCAATATCTAGTATACTGTACTGCTTATACACCAGGGAGATTCAAAATACGAGTTGAGCGCCAAAACTCCCGCCTCCATACACATATTTCGAATTCCCTTTCGACCCTATTAGCAATGACGCAAAGGCAGACAAGTGAAGCCGGCGTTGGTTGGGGTCTCGTTCGTAATTTACACACCCCCTCTGATATATATAGTCTACCGCCTTCCATTCGTCTTCCCCATTTCCGCAAAAAATCTGTCGCAATACTCCAGGCCCATCATCTCTCACCTGCCGGACCACCGCACCGGAATATCCCAGCCGTACTTAGCCGGCATACCACCTCACCTACCTGAGGCCACCGACTCCCTCGTCCGCAGCACCAGATCCGCTTCACCAACGCCGCCGTGTACTGCATCGGATCTGCTTCACCGACTGCTTCATCCGCAGCACCAGATCCGCTTCACCAACGCCGCCGTGCACTGCACTATCTGAGTTCACCGACTCCCTCGTCTGCCGTACCTGATCCGCTTCACCAACGACGCCGTGCACTGCACCGGATCTGCTTCACCGACTCCCTCGTTTCAGATCTGCTTCCCCGAACCCATCATCGACCGCCCCAGATCTGCTTCCTCGACGCCGACGCCCACCGCAACCGCAGCACCCCCGCCGTCGTCGACGTGACCCGCAAGGATGCCGAGTATGACTACACGAAGCCGCCGTCGAGGTAACCAGACCCCCTCCCCCCTACACGTTTTGGTCTGTTACCATAGAAGGTTCAAGCATGTCTTGGTCAACTAGAATGTGTCCCATAGATCCAGCTCCGCCCCGCTCTCAATGCGCGTGGCAGATGGCAGGATCCTGCGCATTTGCCCATGCCACTCCTCGAGCTCTCTGTCTTGATGTGCTTCACACACAGGGCTTATAATACTAGGAAGCTTGTGCCTCACATACACTTACACACAGGGCTACTACTACTAGGAAGCTTTATTGGATATCTCAGTGGTACAAAGCTTACTTACATGGGACGGGTGATACTCTATTTAAATTTTTGTACATGACCCTTTAGATTGTTGCCATGTGCCAGAATCCAAACCCTATACCATACTTCTAGAATACTCTACAAACTCTAGATATTTCATACTACTCGTAAATATCTTACTCTAGAACATTCCCCATTCTACAGTTCTCTCTACATACCTTGGATACTTCATGACTAAGCTAGCTCCTTTACTAGCCAACCACATTGATAAGATTACTACTAACAATCCCCCCATAATCTTGTCATATAAACTATCTTTACTATTAAATTTAAAATAGGCCGCGGTGGTTGGTGATGGTACGTCAAACGTGTATACAACTCACCCCGAACATAAAAAGTAAGGTCAGCGTGACCGGCTCCATGAGGAGTTCTTATCAGGATTAGTTAGGTCACGACCAAAATCCAATCCGTAGCACTAGGTAGCAAAATCAGCATCCCTTTCCTAATTCTAATCGGTAAGACAAGCATAGATCGGTCCAGCCACACATCTTTTTTGTTCGCTCCCCTTTTTATTCTCTAAGGAACCCTCTCCTTAACGAGCGTAGATTGATGGAGATGGTTTTTGTACCGGTCAATCTTTATATCCTTTCTGGCATAGTTCTGTAAAAGATCGGCAGGTGATCCGTCCTTTCTCCTCTGCCGTAGTTCATCAACGCGTGTCCGGCAATCCCGGTTAGATCGACACAATCGGCAAAAAAGAAAAAGGCCAAAAGAGACCCATTGATTAGGCTCCTCTTGCCGTGCTACTTTAAATTTTCTAACTTTTCTTTCATTCGCAAACATACAGTGACAATCTATATGACTCTAGGTTTCTTTTCCTAATTTTTGCACGTGCATGCATTTTCCCTTTAAAATTCGTAGGACATACAAATCTCAACACTTATGCAACTAAAAATCCTTAAAAAAACAAAGCTTTCATACCCTGCAGCTTTTAAGAGGTTAGTCACAAGAATCAACCACATGTTTTGGAGCGCAGTGACATTCTCCCTAAAAAAACATGTTTCATGCGTGGGTGTTTCATTAATAAAGAGAAATATCTGTTCAGTTGGGGCCACGTATCGACGTGTGTTCTCGACAAATCAGTTTCTCAGACAAAGTATCTTGAAGGTGTTCATAGAGATTGCATGTGCATTTGTGCGTTCGTAGGAGCGAGTATGCATTTAGTGAGCATTTATATTGTACCGTGTTTTGTTAAAAAAGATGGTGTAAAACGGGCACCTTTTACGATATACTCTCTCCGTCCCAAAATGTAAGGCGTCTAAGGATTGGTCAAAACTCAAAAGTCAAACCTTACGAACTTTGACCAAATATTTTAAAAAATATTTACATTTTCAATATCAAATTGACATATTAAGAAATTATACTTTAGGGTGACTCTATTGATAATGATTTAGTATTGTAAATATTTATATTTTTGTGTGTAAACTTGGTCAAACTTTAAAAACATTGACTTTTAACTAATCCTTAGACGCCTTATTTTTGGCACGGAGGGAGTATCATTCAATAAATACTATGAATTATTCGATCGTCTGTTCAAACATGTTAATTAGATCGGTCGATTGATCAACTCGGATCGGTCGATCGAGCATCAGAGTTGTCTCAGTGATGACAAAAAATAAGCACATTGTATGATACTGACGTACCACAGATTCTAAAGAAAAATGAGGACCATGTGGCCACACATCCTGGACATAGACATTGCGATTATATTCCATTTATTCTATATTTGGAGGGAGCCATCTTTCGTTATTAACCCGTTGCAACACACGGGTATTATGCTAGTATCCCCTAATCCAGATCACATGGACCATGCACTTCATCTTGTGATGGCATCACACCGACTCACGTCAAGCAACGACGCCGCACCTTGCTTGTTAGCCTGACACCGACTTCATTTTAGATATCATGTAGTACATGTCAAGTACCAAATCACTGAGAACCAACCTGTGGTTGGATGGTTAGGAGGGCAGTGGCACCCCCAGATTTAACGCTTTGGTGTCTCAAAAATGGAGGAATATTCTTCTGTGGGACGCGGCGTTCCCGATGACATTGTGGTGCTAGTGGTGACTTCGTCAATCTCAATACCCGTCGGAACAGTTTCTTGGATGCAGTTTCCTGAAGGTGCTCGAAGGGGTAGTGTGTGTGCCTGAGTGATGAGTGTATGTATGTACGTGTGAGCGTCTATGATTGTACTGTGTGTTGCAAAAAATAGTATTAATTTTGTCTTGTTCATACTAAGACTAGCAAAGCGTTCCCTGCTCTATAAACTCTCAAGAAACACCCCTATAGTATCCATCTAGTTCGTCCTAATGTTAGAACAGTAATTGCATGCTATGTAATTCATCTATTTTTGTTAGGAAACCTACATGTTTGTTTGCTTTTCTTATTCTCAGGTGACAGGTTGTGTGCTGGGACCATAGCCGCCGTCTGTTTTGTTCGTTGCAAAATGTTGTTTTATATTCCGCCATTCTGTGCTCTTCTGTGTTCACAAGGTTTTACATTATAATTTCCATCTGTTTTGTTGTAAACAATGACGGTAAATGCCAATTACTATTTCCTTTCTGCTATCCTTTTGCCATCCTGTAGTACATGTGTGAACTCATTGCTCTGGTACATTTAAATTCTTCATTGTTTTTTTTCTTCAAGAGCTGCAACCCTAACTCTTTGCTGTAATTTCATGTTGCACTATCACATGGAACACAGCAAATCGTGGAGTGAATCACCCCTATAATCCAGTAAGTACCTTTCATTTTTGTATTGATATGCTTATCGTGCTGGAACCAGTTTGTGTTTAACACATTTACTCTCCATATAGATAGGATAACTGGTTTGAAATAAATCATGCTATTTGTATGACTGCACGTCTTCGTTCATTTTCCTGCTAGCTTCTCAAACTTGTTCTATTGCCTGTCTAATCTTTTTTTGTTTGATCGTGATTAAACCAATTTAATTGTTCTGCTTAACTTAAATGATCTGGCATTTTATTCTAGCCACATAATGTTTGATTGCTCATGCACTTCCTCATACTGTTATGTCTTCTGGATTTCTTCCATAATGATAAGAATGTTTTGCTTGGTGAATATGAGTCAGATGATGATTCAATTGGTTATTAGTCCTTGATTCATTGAGTTGACTGATGATTAAAACATATAAACCTTGCGACTATCTGGCATGCTTGTTGTGGGATATAATGAGCATATTTGTTTTTTGTAAGACTTTTTTCGGATTTCACTGTTGATTAATCCAATGCCACCTTCTGTAGTAGGAAATCCACCTTCAGTAGGTATCATAAATAAGATTTGTTGTTACTTTTTGGCTGACCCATCTTTTATTTTTAGGCACAAAATGGTTCATTTGTTTGTTTCTCCTTCCCTTATATTGCGCTCATGGGTTAAACATTGAAATAATATGTCAGTTTATATGAATCCCAGAATGGTTGCTGTCTAATCTGTCTTAATTGGTCCTGCTCGTTTATATTTGGCACCAAATGGATATATTTCTCTTTTATCTGAGGCATTCCCATGGCTGGCTGATGATTAAAATAATGAAATTTAGGGAATGTCTGGCTACCACTTTTGTGGAACTTAAGGGATCTGAAGCACCCCTTCCAAGTGTCAATTTTAATAGACAGCTGTTATGCAGTTTCCTGGCTTATTTTATTAGGCACAGACTGTCTAGTTACTTGATTTATTTTGTTCATATTTGCCATCCGGTTGCTCTGCCTGTTGCATTGGGGTTGATAGCTTGCTTTGTTATATTATGCCTTGTGCTTTGTGAAAATCTGCCATCTGTTTTGATGCTTTGCAAAAATCTGTGACAACTAATAGTATGGTTGTTTTCTCAAATTGTATGGTTCTGTAACTTGCACTGTCTTGTTTTCAGCCCCTGAATAGAGCAAGGAAGGCAGATGGCAGGGCATGTACATCAAGTGTCCAGGTCTTTCCACAGCACAGCCGTGACAATGCCAATTCATCTGATTGTCAGATGATAGCTACTGTCCCAGCCATTCCAGCGCAAACAATCGCTGCCTTTGCACACGAATCACTTGATATAATTCAGCAGCAAAGAGATGAAATAGATTCAAATATCATCATAACAGTCAATGAGATACATGAATTGAAAAATAGGCAAGCTTGGATTGAGCAGATCCTTAATAATCTACTCTGCAGATCTAATGGAAAGCCAGCTGTTACTTGCACTCCGATGAATTCTACCTAACAGAAATGCAGTTTTGCCGATGATGCCATTTGTATGGCTTGTATCATTTGAGTTATTTCGACTTGTTGTATTTGAGAATTTTTGCTGTTATTGTAATCCTTGAGCATTTTTTCCTGTTATTGCTATAGTTTGCAATCATTGTAACAAATTTTCAATGTAATGATTATTTTATCTTGCACTCGGCCTTAAACAGAACTACTAGTATGGTCTCACAATTTTTTATCATTATACTATGCAAGATTTAGCGGTTGCCCCAAATTCAGAGCATCTCCACCGGCGGCCCGGCCTGATAGCGATTTGGGGGCCGGCGTCGTTTTATGGCTCGCACCGGTGCGCTCCAAACGGCGCCGGCCATTTTTCGAGCCCAGTAGAATCTCCGGCATCCCCGAGAGGACGCGACGGTTCGCATCGACTGGCCACGACGCGGGAAGGTTGGTCGTCGGCGTTTAAATGGCCTCCCGCGCGGAAACCGAGGCAGCGACTGGCCACGCGGCGTCCAGTCGCCGTAAATGTGGGTAGTTGCCACCGCTAGATATATAGGACGTACGCCGTCCACCACCGCCGCTCCATTCTCTACTCTCCACATCAAGATGCCGCGCCGTCTGAAGACCACCTACTCGATGCTTGGCCTCAACGGCCGCGCGCTGCCTCCACCACCACGGCAGCCGCAGCCGGAGCCGGAGCCGGAGCTGCAGGCCGACGACGAGCACAGCTCCGACGAGGACGAGGACCCACGGTTCGAGTCCTGGCACGATGTCTACGTAGCAGAAGCGGAAGCAGAGGCGGCGGATCGAGGAGTCAGCGCAGTCGGGCGAGCCGCCGCAGGCCCCCACCGACCCGGAGCAGGCGGCGATCCTCGCGTCGCTGAACGCACAACGATACCAGCGGTTGAGGGAGGAGGAGCGCGAGTTCGTCAACGACGCGAACCTCGAGCACGTCCTCGAGATATCGCGCCAGCGAGCGGTCACGGAGGAGGCGGGACGCCGCCTCAAGGAGGCGGAGCGACAGAAGCTCGCAGAGCTCAACGCTCATCGCCACCAGGACGAGTTCGCTCGCCAGCAGGCGAGGCGCGCCGAGATCGAAGCTTCTCGGGAAAGGCTGGAAGCGCGGGGACAGCGCCGCCGGCCGCCATGCTCCACCGCCAGATGCGCGAAGCAACGAAGGAGAAGCGGGCACGAAAGCAGGCGGCAATGGCTAAGAACAACGACGAGGCAGTGCCGTCGAGCGCCCCAACCGACGGCCCGTAGACCAGGATTAAGTTTAAGTTTAGTTATGTTTAAAGTCGAGCTACTTTGGTATAAATTTCGTATGATTTTGGGTTTTTAAATGTCAATTTTAATTTTAAAATGGCTGCCGTTTGGGGCCGCTGGTGTGGTGTGGGAGCAGCATCCCCAAATAGAGGATCATGGTAACAGAAATTGTCAACGTGATGATGATTTGATGTTGCACTCGACCTTGAACATAAGTACTAGTACGGTCTCACAATTTTTTTAATCATTATACTTTGCAACATTTAGCGCGGATGCGCCAAATTCAGAGATAGATCATGATCATGGTAACAAATTTTCAACGTGATGATGATTTGATGTTGCACTCGGGCTTGAACAGAAGTACTACTACTGTCTCACAAATTCTTTATCATTATACTTTGCGAGATTTAGCGGATGCGCCAAATTCAGAGATAGATCATGATCATGGTAACACACTTTTCAATGTAATGATGATTTGATGTTGCACTCGACCTTGAACATAAGTCCTAGTACGGTATCACAATTTTGTATCATTATAATTTGCAAGTTTTAGCGGATGCGCCCATTTTCAGAGGTAGATCATGATCATGGTAACAAATTTTAAACGTGATGATGATTTGATGTTGCACTCGACCATGAACAGAAGTACTACTACTGTCTCACAATTTCTTTATCATTATACTTTGCCAGATTTAGCGGATGCGCCAAATTTAGAGATAGATCATGATCATGGTAACAAATTTTCCACGTGATGATGATTTGATGTTGCACTCGGGCTTGAACAGAAGTACTAGTACGGTCACTAATTTTTTTAGCATTATACTTTGCAACGAATGCACCAATTTCAGGTGCATGTCACCAGATCTGTGTCCGATGATGATCATGGTAGTAACCGATGTTCAACTTGATGATGATTTGATTTTACAGTCGGCCTTGAACAGAGGTACTAGTACGGTCTCACAATTTTTTATCATTATACTTGTACCTTAGCGAAATTCAAAATCTCATAGCGGCAAAACTTCCCGCCCACAAAATACAAAAATTTCACACGCTTCCAAATTCCCATTCTACCCCTGTGGAGATGACAGCAAAGTCGGTTGGTGAGGGGTTTGCCCGTCATTTTTTCGATCACCACCTCCCTAGCCCGGAAACCCTCCCAAAAAAATACATTTCCTTCAGTCTCTCATCTGAGACCACCCACCGGAACTTCTCAAGTCCCTCTCTCTACCACCTCCACGACCACCGCACCGGAACATCCCCGCCGGACTTCCCTGGCCTACCCGAGCCCTCGCGATCCTCGTCATCCGGCTGCCTGCCGGAGCCGCTTCATCGACGCCGTCATCAACCGGACCGGATCATCCCCGCCGAACCTCGAAACCATATGCTCATCCAGCAGTCTACCGCAGTCGCTTCAGCTGCGGCATCGTCCACCCCACCGGAGCCGCTTCGCCGGATCCGTCGTCCACCGCATCGGATCTTGCTCACCGACACCGCTGTGCATGAACCGGATCTGCTTCACCGGCGCTGTGCATGATCTAAACTCTTCTACTGTCGCTTTTCTATTGCTTGCCTGCAAGTTCTTGTTTAATCTTGGGGGAACCTGTTTGTGCTAACGACGCGCCGTTACGTTTTTGCAGATGAGATGAGTAATCATGAAGTGTAATGGCCGTCTCTCCAACCCCAAGTAGCACATGTAGCGTACTTCATCACCGGATCTATCAACCCCAGGAAGATCTGCTGTGACTCCCACAGAGTGCTTCTCCTAATGTAAGTCCCTTGTTTTAGCGCCATGTTCTGGGTTCAGATGCTTGTTTATCTGAAGCTCTTTTAGTTCATTCCTAGCTATGACCGTAACACGTTGCTATTTTCTACTTCATTGCTAACTTTAAGCGATTGAACATTTTGGTTTGCATTCCCTGCTCTGTAGATGTAGCCATCATAACTTCTATCTTGCTCAGTCGTTGTTACAAAAATTATAGGTATTATAGTAACATCCTGCTATTATTTAGTTCATGGCCAATTTTAAGTAATTGCACATGTTGGTTCGCATTCCCTGCTCTATAGCTTTTGGCATCGTAACTTCTATATTTGGTTTACATTCCCTGCTCTGTAGATCTAGCCATCATAACTTTATCTTGCTCAGTCGTTGTTACAAAAATTATGGCCTGCTACTATGTTGTTTGTGCCAATTTTTTACTCCATGAACATGTTGGCTTGCATTCCCTGTACTACAGGTGATGCCATTGTTTTGTATCTAGTTCATTGTAAGCTAACAAAGTAAGGACTTAGTTTGGCATGCTATCACTCTGCTATCTAGCATGTAGTACAAATAAACTTGTCATACTACTAGATAATAATTTTGCGTGCCATCTTGTTCTTCAAAAGCTGCATTATTGACTTGTTTCTCTGACTTGGCATGACGCTCACATATGGAAAGCTGAACATATTGGTTTGCATTCCCTCTTATACAAGTTCACAGGTGATCCCACTATATTCTGTATCTGGTCCATCCTAAGCTCAAGCATTAACTATCCTCCATGTGTTGCTCATTACAAGTTTATATCCCGAAACATCTTGATTTGCATCCCCTTCACTATAAGTTCAGGATTATTATTTAGTTCACGGCCAAAATGAAGTAATTGCACTTGGCACATGTTGGTTCACATTCCCTCCTCTTTAGCTTTTGCCATCGTAACTTCTATTTTTGGTTTACATTCCCTGCTCTGTAGATGTAGCCATCATAACTTCATCTTGCTCAGTCGTTGTTACAAAATTTATAGCCTGCTACTATGTTGTTCATGCCAATTTTGTACTCCCTGAACATGTTGGTTTGCATGGGACTCGACAGTAGTAAGTCTGCTATTTCATTCTAACATGCTCTGTTATATTGGCTGTTGGTATGCGGCATGCACTCTTTGTTTGCTTATTGTGCGCATTACAATGATCTTGTTATAACGACGAAATGATGAGTTCCAAATTCTTTGGCAAACTATATTGTAGTGTCTTTGCCTTTCCATTGTTGCTGTCTTAACTTGTAATGTCTTTGTTTCAGATATAGGTGTTGCTGGACAACTTAAAAGATTGTCGGATCGCTTCATTGTATTGCTAGGTTTAATTACCATTCAATTTCTCTGGGTTCTGTAATATTTTTTCAATGCCTTGCAGCTGATGTAATATTTAGTTAGTTTTTATAGTTCTTTCGCGCATTTTTTCTTTGGTGCTTGTGGTAAGTGAGGCTATCCGACAGAAATCAACTAAATCACGAATTCCCATCCCTTAAACGGCCCAATTAATCGAAATCACATATGTGCCTGCCCGCAAAATCCTAAAGCGCATATTATGCCGGCATATAAACAGCACCTAAACAGGCTGGCCCACTTACTTCTTGGGCCAGCCCATTTGATTTACGGTGGACCCCACACACTAATTGGGCTGGCCCACTTGCTTTAAGGTGGACCCCACCAACTACTGGGCCGGCCCACTAATTAGTTGGGCCACCCCATTTGCTTTTGGGGGACCCCACATAATAAATGGGCCGGCCCTTTAAGAGGAAAGTGGGACCCACCTGTGTTTTTGGCCCGGCCCATTATCTTGTTGGGCCGGCCCACTTGCTAAATTGTGGACCCCACGTACTAAATGGGCCGGCCCTTTAACTGGAAAGTGGGACCCACCTGTGTTTTTGGCCCGGCCCACTTGCTATATGGTGGACCCCACATACTAAATGGGCCGGCCCTTTAACAGGAAAGTGGGACCCACCTGTGTTTTTGGCCCGGCCCACTATCTTGTTGGGCCGGCCCACTTGCTATATGGTGGACCCCACATACCAAATGGGCGGCCCATTACGAGGAATGTGGGACCCACTGCGTTTTTTGGCCGGCCCGCCTATCTTGATAGAGCGGCCCGCTTGCTATATGGTGGGCCCCACACACTAAATGGTAGGCCCTTTAACGGGAAAGTGGGACCCTTTGTGTTTTGGCAGACCACTATTTTGTTAGTGAAGCCCACTTATTTATATGGTGGACCCACGAACTAAATGGGCGGAGCCCTTTAACGGGAAAATGGGACCCTGTGTTTTGGCGGCCCACTAGCTTGTTGGGCCGGCCCCTGCTATACGGTGGACCCCACACACTAAATGGGCCGGGCTTTTAACGGGAAAGTGGGACCCACTGTGTTTTTGGCCGCCCGCTTGCTTTTTGGGCCGGCCCAGTTGCTGTAAGGTGGACCCCACATGTTAAATGGGCCGGCCCATTTAAGTTTTGACCAGTCAACCTTAGAGGTTAGGCCCGGCCCACTTAACTAATGGACCAGCCCAGCTATATAGTTGACCGGTCAAACTATGTCATCTGGCCCGGCCCGCTTAAGACGTGGCAGGCCTCGTGTGGGCCTACCATCTACCACGGGGTTTCAGCCGGTTAACGCCGTTAACTGCCAGTTAACGGCGTCTGCCACGTGTCAGTTTGCATGACGTCAGCAGTCAACGGGCTCCCGAAAACACTTCCGCAACGGTCCGATTTTCCGTGGCGGAAGGGCGCCCAAGCGCGACGGACCGAAAAAATCGTCGTTGGACTTTGCCTGACGCAGTTTCGACAACAGAACCCATATCGTCGGGTTAGGCCCATAGGCGACGAAAAATACCCCTTAGCGGACGATTTTGAGACGTTGTCTATCAGAACTTTTCTTGTAGTGATATGAGATTGAGGAGTGTCCAAGCTGAAACTTCCACCATGATTCATGGCTTTAGTTAGCTGCCCAATGTTCTTCTCTAACAATTTTGCATGCTCCAACCACTAAAATGATAGATCCTTCAGACAAGACGGACATGCATAGCAACTCACACGATATTCAACAATAGTTGATGGCGTTCCCCAGAAGCATGGTTATCGCACAACAAGCAACTTAATAAAATATAAAGTGCATAAGTACATATTCAATACGATAGTTTTTAAGGCTATTTGTCCCATGAGCTATATATTGCAAGGTGAATGATGGAGTTTTAAAGGTAGCCTCAAGCAATTTACTTTGGAATGGCGGAGAAATACCATGTAGTAGGTAGGTATGGTGGACACAAATGGCATAGTAGTTGGCTCAAGGATTTTGGATGCATGAGAAGTATTCCCCCTCTCGATACAAGGTTTAGGCTAGCAAGGTTATTTGAAGCAAACTCAAGGATGAACAGGTGCAGCAAAACTCACATAAAAGACATATTGTAAACATTATAAGACTCTACACCGTCTTCCTTGTTGTTCAAACTCAATACTAGATATTATCTAGACCTTAGAGAGACCAAATATGCAAATCAAATTTTAGCAAGCTCTATGTATTTCTTCATTAATGGGTGCAAAGCATATGATGCAAGAGCTTAAACATGAGCACAACAATTGCCAAGTATCACATTATCCAAGACACTTTTAGAATTACTACATGTAGCATTTTCCAATTCCAACCATATAACAATTTAACGAAGAAGAAACTTCGCCTTGAACATTATGAGTAAAGCCCTAAGGACACATGTGTCCATATGCAAAAATGGAGCGTGTCTCTCTCCCACAAAGTGAATGCTAGGATCCATCTTATTCAAACCAAAAACAAAAACGAAAACAAACCGACGCAAGTAAAGAACACAAGATGTGACTGAATAAAAATATAGTTTCAGGGAAGGAACCTGATGAGTTGTCGATGAAGAAGGGATGCCTTGGGCATCCCAAGCTTAGACGCTTGAGTCTCTTAAAATATGCAGGGGTGAACCACGGGGCATCCCCAAGCTTAGAGCTTTCACTCCTCTTGATCATAATATATCATTCTCCTCTCTTGACCCTTGAAAACTTCCTTCACAAACTTCAAGCAAACTCATTAGAGGGTTAGTGCACAATTAATAATTCACTCATTCGGAGGTGACACAATCATTATTTTCACTTCTGGACATTGCATAATGCTACTGGACATTATGGATCAAAGAAATTCATCCAACATAGCAAAAGAGGCAATGCGAGATAAAGCAGAATCTGTCAAAAGCAGAACAGTCCCGTAAAGACGAATTTAAAGCTGGCACCAGAACTTGCTCAAATCAGAAAACTCAAAACTAATGAAAGTTGCGTACATATCACGAGGATCACGCTCGTAAATTATGGCAGATTTTTCGAAAATTCTACGAGACTTGTGCCCGGTTAAGCAAACGGACAGCAATGTTGTTTACGCGGCGATCCCAAATATAACATCGACTATAACATGAAACTTTTACTTGGCCTGAAAACATGATAAGGAGAGGTTCCTATGGTAAACAACTTCCAAGACTCAAATATAAAACAAAGGTACTTGTTGTAGTAAAAACATGGGTTGTCTCCCATAAGCGCTTTTCTTTAACGCCTTTCAGCTAGGCGCAGAAAGTGCAAATCAAGTATCACAAGAGTAGAAGCATCAACATCATAACTTGTTCTAATAATAGAATCAAAAGGCAACTTCATTATCTTTCTAGGGAAGTGTTCCATACCTTTCTTGAGAGGAAATTGATATCTAATATTACCTTCCCTCATATCAATAACAG